>VMDO01026805.1:0-26197 GCA_007922755.1 Pedetes capensis
GGCATGACATAAAAGATATCATTCAAGAAGGAAGCAAAAAGTTCTTAAAAAGACAAGAAAAAAAGAAAAGACCAAATTACATGTCAAAAGAGACACTGGACCTTGCCCTCGAACGTGGAGCAGCTAAAGCAAAAGGAAGACATGAGGAAGTTAAGGAATTAAACAGAAGATTTCAGAAGGCAGCTCGAGAAGACAAAAAAAAAAAATATTATAATGACATGCGCAAGGAGCTGGAGAAAGAAAACCAAAAGGGAAGAACACCCTCCGTGTTTCTCAAGCTTAAGGCAGTGAAGAAAAAATTCAAGCCTCAAGTGGCAGTAGTGAAAGATTCTACAGGGAAAATATTAAATGATCCAGAAAACATCAAAAGAAGATGGGAAGAATACACAGAGTCATTATACATGAAAGAATTGGTAGATGACCAACCATTCCAAGAGGTTGCATATGAAGAGGAACCAATGATGTTGAGGGACGAAGTGGAAGCTGCCTTGAAAGAACTGGCAAAACACAAGGCTCCAGGAATTGATGGGATACCAATAGAGATGTTTCAACAAACAGATGTAGCACTAGAGGTGTTAACATGTTTATACCAACACATTTGGAAAACAGCTACTTGGACAACTGACTGGAAGAGATACATATTTGCGCCTATTCCCAAAAAAGGGGATCCAACTGAATGTGCAAACAATCGCAAAATATCATTAATAACACACACAAGCAAAATTCTACTAAAGATCATTCAGAAGCGACTGCAGCAGTATATAGACAGGGAATTACCGGAAAATCAAGTAGGATTGCGAAGCGGGCAGGGAACTAGGGACATCATTGTTGATGTCAGGTGGATATTAGCCAAAAGCAGAGAATATCAGAAAGATGTCTATCTGTTTTATTGACTACACAAAAGCATTTGATTGTGTGGATCATAACAAATTATGGATAACACTTCGGAAAATGGGAATACCAGAACACCTAATTGTGCTCATCAGAAATCTGTACATCAATCAAGGAGGCAGTTGTTTGAATGGAACAAGGAAACACTGAGTGCTTTAAAGTTGAGAAAGGTGTGCGTCAGGGCTGTATACTTTCACCCTATCTCTTCAATTTATAAACAGAGCAAATAATCCGAGAAGCTGGACTTTATGAGGAAGAATGTGGCATCAAGTTTGGAGGAAGACTCACTAACAACCTGCGTTATGCAGATGACACAACTCTGCTTACTGAAAGTGAAGAGGATTTAAAACATTTACTGATGAAGATCAAAGATCATAGCCTTCAATATGGGTTATGACTAAACATCAACAAAACAAAAATCCTTATACCTGGGTCAGCATGCAACTTCACAATAAATGGAGAAAAGATTGAGGTTGTCCAGGATTTTGCTTTGCTTGGCTCTATAATCAACACCCGTGGAAGCAGCAGTCAAGAAACCAAAAGACTCATTGCACTAGGAAAAGCTGTGGCAAAAGATCTCTTTAGAGTATTGAAAAGCAAAGATGTCACATTGAAGACGAAGGTGCGTCTGACTCATGCCATGGTATTTTCAGTGGCATCATATGGTTGTGAAAGCTGGCCATTGAACAAGAGAGAGAGGAAAAGAATTGATGCTTTTGAATTGTGGTGCTGGAGATGTCTATTGAATATACCATGGCCTGCCAAAAGAACCAACAAATCTGTCCTAGAAGAGGTACAACCAGAGTGCTCCTTGGAAGCAAGAATGGCCAAACTGTGTCTTACATATTTCGGACATGTTGTCAGTAGAGAATAATCCCTGGAGAAGGACATCATGTTTGGAAGAGTGGCAGGTCAACGCAAAAGAGGAAAACCCTCCATGAGATGGATTGACACAGTGTCTGCAACAATGGGCTTAAACATAAATAAGATCATTTGCCTTGCACAGAATCTGCAAGTGTTTCTATCTGCTGTACATAGGGTCGCTATGAGTCGGACTCGACTCGACGGCACCTAACAACAACAAATCTATCTGTATGTATATAAAGAATTCTTAATTTGACAGCAAAAACTTTGTACTGTATAAAAGAAAAAATTGATACATTTGGCTTCATGAAAATTAAAATATCTTTCTTTGTGAAGAAAATTTTTAAGAGGATGGAAAAACAAGCTTCAGACTTGGAGAAGCTATTGCCAACCAAATAACTAACAAAGGATTAATTTCTAAAACACAAAAATCTTCACACAACTAAATATCAGAAAATGAAAAAATTCAGTTAGAAAACGGACAAAAGATACTGGTATATTTTTCAGTAGTGAGTACATAGATGACAAATAAGCACATGAAAATATGTCTACCCTCTTTAACTATTAGGGAATGACAAATTAAAAATACATGAAATATTACATAACTATCAGAATGGCTAAAATAAATAACAATGACACATATAAACTGGACATAGATTGCTCATTGGGATGTAAAATGGTACAGCCACCCTGTAAGAAAGAATGACATTTTTTAAAAAATAGCCAATTGCATAAATTTCCATTTATATAATGTTCTTGAAACAGCAAAAATTTGGACATAAACCATTACATATTAGTGTTTGCTACTGATTAAGGAGGAAGTAGAGCTGGAAGAATTCATGTGTGGCTATAAAAGGAAAATAGGAAGAATGTTTGTGAGGATGGAAATGTTCTGGTGTCTTGACTCTATCATTGTTAACATCCTGATTGTGATAGTATACTATAGTTTTGTAAGATGTTATCATTAAGGGAAACCAGATAAAGGGCACATTGGCTCTTTCCATATTAGTTCTTACAAATGCATGTAAATCTATGTTGTCTCAAAATAAAGTGCTTATTTATTTAAAAATAAATAAGGGACTAAATAGATCATTTGCAATCTCCAAAAGAATATTCACAAAGGTAATCACAAAGGGGAACTTGAAGTTTTAAGCATTTTTTCCTTTGTTTTCAAGATTTTCTTTTTTAAAAAATATACAATGAACTTACATTGTTTTGGTAATGAAAAGGAAATGCAAAACTTGTGACTTGAAATATCTTTTGGATATAGCTCTATCCCTTTGTTCATATTAATACAAGGTTCAGTGTGTGAAAGGCAACTTTATAATTCACCATCTGTTTAGTATGAAATGTTTTAACCTATGACAGGGTGGCTTATGTCTGCAGTTGCAACTTGTAATCTGAATAAAAAGAATGTGTTGAACAGGAGAAGTGCTGTCCTTCCTTTTTTCCCCCCTCTATCCTAGATGCCCTTGGATCAATTAACATTTACCAAATATTAAATTTGCTTTCAGAACTTACAAGTGTTAGTTCTGAACCTTAGAGATTCTGACCTAATGGCAGTATATACTGGCTTTACACTGCCAATTAAGTGAAAGCAGCATTGGAAATCATTTCATACCACTTTTACTTGGCCAGAAGACTAAGTGTACAGGCACATATGCACACACTTCTAAATTCTACAAAAGACCATTGCCAATTCTTTAGAAAACTGCTGGCCTATTTTCAAAAGCTGAAAATGAGCTGGAGCTCAGTGCTCAACATCTGAAATAAGAGGTAATTTAAGTGATGGTGTCAGGTTTTAGTGAATACAAAGATGAAATGGAAGGAAGCAGGATAAAGATAATTTAGAATGCAGAATCCAAAGGGCAAGAGATAATAAAGAAGTTAGAGGTCAATGTCACTGAGCAGGGAATAGTTTTTGTAGTTCTAATTGATTCTGCAGGTTCCTAGAGGGATTGAACTTATTTTGGAAACATAAAGGCAGAGGGCATAAGCAGAAAATATGTATAAGATAAAGAACCAATTGTTATCCCTGAATACATCTCAAACAGTAATATAATTAAATTCCAGACCCCTCAAGCAGAATTCTTCAAAGTTATCTCCTTGTAGTTCGCTAAATAAACAACCTTTGACACATGCCCTGAGAAACCCATGTTTTCATCTGCAATATAGGAATATATCAATCTTAAAAGTGAGAAATAACATAAATTTGTAAAGTATTAAACCTTAAATGAATGTTAAATTGTTAGGTCACCTTCATTGTCACACCTTCCCCAAACAAAAGAGTGCTTAAGTTGAGAGGCTACACTAGGCTTGAAATATAATATCGCTCTGCTGTGTAATTCCAGTTATTTGCAGAATTTACTTTGTGCCTAAATTCTGTTTAGTAGTAGGTCTGCCATCTAGTGGTCACTTATATAAATACAGACTGTGATCATAAATTAAAGACCCTATGAAAATACCCTTGCTGTTGGGTGCTGGTTGGTTGGGTCCAACTCACAGCGACCCTTATAGGGTTTTCAATGGCTTATTGTTTCAGGATTGCTTTGGGAGTGGATTCTCATGTCCTTTTCCCATTTTTGTGGTGCTGGGGATTGAACCCAGGGCCTCAGAGAGTGCAGAACAGGATTCTGCCAACTGAGCTAAACTCCAAATGGACCATTTCTGGTTCAAGTGTAAGCAGGCAAAAAGTATCTCACTGGTGGCATGTAAATTTTTATCCATTAATCGACTAATGATAAGTAAACTGAGTCTAAACACTATGAGTGCAAACGCAAAATAAAAAAATATTTTACATTTAGGCAAAGTTCAAAATGAATTTATATTCAGACAGCTGTTGAACTTAAAGAAACTAACTTTTGTATTAAATATTTTCATGTCCTTTTTTAATTCAATTACTTTTTACCTTGTCCTCTTTGTAAGTTAAATAAGTAAAATAAAATAAATGAAGAGGAACTTTTTTTTTCAGCATTTGGATTTGGACTATCTGCCAATTTGTAGAAGTATCAAGAGTTATTAAATGAAATGTGACCACAGTTTCAAGTTTAAACACAAAAATGTGAAAATATCTTATTGTTTACTTTCAAAGGATGTAAAAACTATGTAGGCTTTTCTATTATTGCTTTAATTGTTAATACAAGTAACAAGTAATGCTAGGCTTTCTATGCACATTCTCCTGTATAATTTTCAGAGCTATTTGTCAAAAACTACATATTCTCCTGCCCCTCGTTCCTTTCAGAGTAGTTTTAGGTGATTTATATTTCTAACAGCCCTAGTGTCTTTAAAAGGCCATTCTCAAGATGATAAATGGCATTTGCCCAATGACTAATACATATACTGAATACAACTACAGAATTATCTGCTACGCTAAATTCATCAGGTAAATTCATTGTACATCAGATGTACAATGTTCACATTTTGATGTTACACTTCTTAAATTTATTTTATTCATGGATATCCTTAAACAGAGATTAGATCTATATCCAAATGATAGTTCTTGTACGTTCTAATCAGTTACAGTATAGTCACTTAAATAAATAATATATAACCATTAGGCATGATTATCATTATTGTTGCATCCAGTTAATTTCCCTGTAGGCTTATTATTGCTTAAAATATCAGCATGGCATCAGAGTGTTCAAAGTGGAGGTAAAGGTAACTTTACAATTGATAATATTGTGTGAAAACGTTCTATGATAATTCACAAATCCGAAGACTGAGTGCTGACATTCTAATAAGTATTTCTAAAATAAGGACAAAATAATTAAATAATATTTCCCACCAACTTAATCCTTGGTTGTTTGGGATCCATATTTATTTTTAATTCATAAATACAATCTTTTACAACCAAGTATGGGAGATTCAAAGTCATAAATATTCTCTAACATAAGGTATGAATAACTATACACCTGCTAGTGGCTACATTTACTTATAGATAGAAATATCCCATGTGATTTCTATGATCAATTATGCCAAGGCCCACTCTATTTTAGAATACAGCATGCCCAATGTATGGACTTTTCTTTTTACTTTCAATCTGTCTACTTTCTAACATGATCAAACTCCTAAGAACTATACTAAAAAGGTGAGGGAGGGATGAATGTTCAAAAGAAATAATTTAAGATCCTTAAAGGAAAACAAAAAAAAATCCATGTTTATGATACATCAGAGTCAATGTGTTAGCACTCTTCTGTGAAAAATAGTTGAGATAAACAAGTGGAAAGGAGAAAAGGGTTATGCTGGCTTATAGTTTCAGATGTTCCAGTCTCTAGTCAGTTGGTACAGTTGCTTTTGAGCCTGTGGCAAAACAGTACATCATGGCAGGAGTGCAAGGCAGAGGAGGCTGCTCCTCTCAAAGATCTGGGAAGCAAAGTCAGGAAAGGGTCATGGTCCCAGTATCTACCTTTAGGCCATATCCACAATGGACTACCTTCTAGGCCACACCACCTAAAGGTTCTACCACCTCCCAATAGCATCACAAATTAGTGATCAAACCTTTAACCCATGGGCCTTTGTGAGACATTTCAGATCCAAACTATAGCAGTCAGTCACAAGATTGACAACACGGTCCTTAATTATTAAAATTTATTTCCTTATTTTATTTTGTGTCACAAGCTTGCCCTTGTCCAAATTCATGAAGGGAAATGGAACACTAAATATACATTTGCTTCAATCCATACTGTGATAAAATGAAACCTCACCTGGAAGTCTTAATCTAGAAAGCTCACTCAGTAGAGCACTTACTAACACTGCTGACTTTTTATAGCAATTTTCTTGAAAGGAAGGTGGAGAAACCATCAGGAGACTGTATTTCTTTTCTAAAAAATAATAGTAAGATGGACATCATATTTACTACAGGGAGAATATTTAGATGTAGGGGGGGAATACAAAATAAATCTTAGATAGTTCCTGCCTTAGAACAGAGTTTGGATGCTACAACCTGAAGACCACGTACAGGACTTTCTATGTTTTGCAAATAAAATTTTATTGTAAATAAATGTCAGTGGATACAAACCATGCTCCTTTATTTACAAATTGCTTTCATCTGTTTTTGCTAAGTCCTCTATGTCTTTTTGTTCACTGTCTTCTCTCATTTCTCTTATCCAAGTTAGTAAAATATACTTTATCTTGTAGAATTTTATATAAAAGGAGTTAAGTTGGATATATCAGTTTGAGGTTATTTTTACACTTAATATTAGGTTTCTGAGACGTAGTGCTACTACCAAATATGAGAAGGATACTCAACTTTTTAATTGTTATATCCTATTATATGAATAAGTGGCAATTCTATTATCAGTGTATATTTTACTCAGTAATGTTTCTATAAATGCTCTTGTACATGTATCTTTACTAACAAGTGAAACAATTTTCCAGTAAAATATTTAGCTACACATCGAATTATTTTAGCATAGTTGGAAAATAGTTGATATTGTGATAGTATTTTTCTTTGTGGATAGGAGCAAATGTAAATTTTTGTGATTTTTATTGCTATCAGGTATTTTTTCCCCAATCATTAATGACTTCATTCTTGATCTTCTGTGAGAAAGAGCTATTTAAAATTTTGGCTTTTTTCTGCTGCCCTGTCCCTGCCTTTGTCTTTTGATTTTATTGACTTGAAGATGTTTTTAATGTGTTCTGGATACTTGCTCACTGTCAGTTATATGCTGCAAATATCTTCTTTCATGTTATGTTATGTCTTTTCCATCTAGATATGAGGTCTTTGCTGGACAGAGTGGTTCACACTTGTAATTCCAGCAACTGAGATGGCAGAGGCAGGAGGCTCTCAAGTTCAAGGTCAAAGTCAGGTTGGGTAACTTAGCAAGACCCTGAGTCAAAATCAAAAACATGGGCTGGAAGTATAGCTCAGTTGTTGTGTGCTTGCAAAATATGTACAAAGCCCAGGGTTCAGCCCTCCAGGGCCACAAAAACAAACAAACAAAAGATGTGAAGTCTTTTATCATAGAAATTCTTAATTTGAATGCAGTCAAACTTACTGTTTTCATTAATTCTCTCTTTTCTTTCCTTTATTCTTCCAGATTTATTTATTTATCTATCCATTTATTTATTTATTTATTTATTTATTTATTTATTTATGCAATACTACATGTTGAATCCTGGGACTCACACATATGAGGGAAATACTATTCCACTGATCATTCCGACCAGTCACTTTTTTATTTTTTATTTATTTATTTTTTAGACAGGATCTCATTAAGTTATGCAGGATGCCTCTGGTCTTGAACTCACAATCCTCCTGCCTCAGCCTGCTGAGTTGCTGGGATTTACAGGTCTGCACAACAGTACCCAGCTGCTATATCTTCTTTATAATAAGCAACTTTTCAATTTTGTTTATTAAAACTTTGCCCACCCCAAGATCATATAGATATCATTATACATTCTATCCTAAAATATTAATTTGTATTTTAGTGTTATATATCCTCAAAGATAAGGAGATAATTCTTTTTAAAATAAATATGAAAATTTCCAACATCACTTATAAAAAAGTCTATCCTTCCTCATTGTTTTGCAATGTTAACTCCATATTATAAACCAAGTTTCCACATATACAAAAGTCTTTTTCTGAACTCTATAATTCTAGATTGTTCTATTGGAACAATATGATAGTGTCTTATTCTTTTAATTTTGCCAATATTTTATCATGTATTTTAGGTCGATATTGTATCATTACAAATGTAAATTGTTATATCTTCCAATCAAATCAAAGTTATTATGTATTGATTCTATTTAGTCACATTCTTTATCTTACTAATAATTTTATCCTAGAATATTTGCTTTTTAAAAATAATGGCATGAAGCACTTTTCACAATAGCAAGGAATGAAACCAGTGAAGCTGCCCATCAACAGAAGAATGGATAAAAAATTACAGTACATGCACACAATGGACTACTACTCAGCAATTGAAAAATGAGATAATATCATTTGCAGCAAAATGGATGGCATTGGAGAACATCATCTTAAGTGAATGAACACAAGCACAAAAAGAGAAATACCATATATTTTTATGCATATGTGATTGCTGAATCATACTTAAAGGAAGGAAAAAATCCTATATATAAATTGAAATATAAAAAATGCACAATTAAACTTGGCATAGAGGGGACAATATAAAGAATAGAAAGAAGGAGGGAGGGATTTAGCAAAAGGAAGTGAAGACTGGAGAAGATGGGGTAGGGAGGAAGGTCAGTGAGGAGGGGTGAAGGGCCAGAGGTCACTCTCAATGTAAACAGTACAACTTCATGAGTATGCTGAAAAAATAGGGGAAGATAACCCAAATAAGTATAAGAGTTTAACTACATACTAGCCATAAGGCTCCATAAACTTTGTGGGTTGATGAATGGGTTTCTAGAAGTGATGTAAAGGATGCATAAAGGAAAAAGCCAATACTGTATTACTCTGCACCCCAATCATCATTTACTAATAAAGGAAAAAAATAATAATGTTGAATATTAAATAACAAAAAATAAATAAAATAACTCCATGAGCATTATTATACATAGTGTTCAATAGTTATGTCTTTATTCATCTCTTATCATTCAATCTTTGTATGTACAGAAATCTCATGTATAGAATAGCAGTGTTTTGCCACAAATTAAACTGTTATTGGATACATATTTGAAATATATTGTTGTATATCCTTTCTTACAAGCATTCTGAATGCAGTAATTATTGTCATGCTTCACATGACTCTGTGCACAGCATTTACCACTAGAGAAACTTTTTTATTAGGTACAACACGTAGGACCTTTTCCTTCCAATTGGATTTTCTAAATCAGTTGATAATTAATTTAGAAACAATTTACTAATGAATAAGGATTGTATTTTTACATTAGCAACAAATATTTGGGTAAGTAAATAGAAAGTGCCCTTTTTAAATAACACAATTAGTGGGCACAGTAGTGTGATGGCAGATGCCAAACAGACAACAATAATACAAAATAGTTTTAAATAAAGCTCATGGCATATTGATAATTATACAGATACAATTTTGTCCCCTTAATAACAGTTCTGATATTGAAAACAAATGCTAAAAATAACATTGTTTGTTCTGCAAATTGCTTAACCAAATATTAGGATGAGCCATTCAAAGTGGTAAATGAATTCATGAAAATAAATAATGTATTTGTAAAAATCATTGTTGATATTGTACCCTAAATTACATGAAAGTATAAAGTTTTACGTCAAGAAATTTTCTGAAACTTCGCAGATTCCAACAATATGTTTTTATTTATTTATTATTTTTAATATGTTTTTATTCATAGAGAAGCTTGCTCTCTAATGCAAAGGATGCCTCAAATTTTACCACATTTGTAAACCTAATAAATTCCAAAGTTTTGGAGCCTTAATGCTGGACTGGGGAAGTAACTTGGTAGATTTGTTTGCTAGTACACACAAAGCCCTGGGTTCTAATCCTCAGTACCACAAAAAGTAAGTCAGAGCCTCTATGTTTCCAGCTTTATAGACATAATTGAAATCAAATGCCATTAATTATTTCACAGAGAAAAAAAAATGTTTGTCAAAATTAAGCTAAAAAGAAAAAGAAAAATTGTATGAATCATACGTTGAAGATTTTTACAGGGTAGTTTGGGATTTAAAAATATATTATCTAGCTGATATTTATTAGAACCTGAATAAACTTCAGGGTGCAGTAGCACATGCCTGTAATCCCAGTGACTCCAGAGACTTAAGTAGGAGGATTGAAACATAAAGGCCAGAGGTAGCCTATGCAACTTAGTGAGACCCAATTGCAAGATAAAAAAATTTAAAAAGGGATTATGGTGCACCTCATCTTGTAAAGTATGCACTAGGCCCTGGGTTCAGATCCCAGTATTGCAAAAAACAAACAAAAGAAGAAGAAGAAGGAGGAGGAGGAGAAATAATGACATAATGAATGTCTATACACACATATATATATATATATATATATATATATACACACATATATATATATATATATATGCCTGCAGCTGTAGCCCTGTGGCATCCGATCCCGTCAGATCTTGGAAGCTAAGCAGGGTCGGGCCTGGTTAGTACCTGGATGGGAGACCACCTGCGAACACCAGAAGCTGTAGGCTTGGGAGAAGGACCTGGCAACCCCCTCCCAAAAATCAATCTGCCATTGAAAACCCTATGAACAGCAAAGAAGCACTGACAATAGTGTTTCCCCTGTTGTACAGAGGGTCGCTATGAGTCGGATACCGACTCAACGGCACCTAACAACAAATATATATATATATATATATATATATATACATATATCAATATCTATTTATACATATAATACACACTCTTAAAATATATATGCGAGTGTGCTTACAAAGCTTTTGAATTAGAGCAAAACTTCCACTTTGGACAAATTCACTAGTGACACCTTGTCAGTGTTATAATTTGAATCTTAAAGGAAGATTATAAAGATAAGTACACTTAAGATATGTGTGCTCTTCATTACTTAACTACTTGATGCGAAAAGCTCAATTGAATGAAATTAAAAATCTGCCTGCATTATCATAAGAAAAATCAACATTTCACATGTTCATTAAAGATTTAAAGAATTTTCATATGCTGAAATATAATTTAAAGAAATAAAATTATCTGAATTATAGTTATTGTTGAGTACATGGTCACTTTCAATCAAAGAGAAACATTTGAGGCGCTTTTCATCAATTACATGTGCAAATGTCTGCAGCCATAGCACCCTTGCATTCCATCCTACCTGATCTTGGAAGCTAAGCAGCGTCAGCCTAATTAGTCTTTGGATGGAAGACTGCCTGGGAACACCAGGTGCTGCAGTCTAGAGAGAAGGAACTGGCAGTCCACTCCCAAAACAATCCATCATTGAAACCCTATAAGTAGCAGAGAAATTCTGACAATAGTGCCAGACAAGCACAATGTTGGGGAGTCTTTCATTCTGTTACACATAGGGTGGCTATGAGTCAGACCTGACTCCACAGCACCTAACAAGAACAACAGCAACATGTGCAAAGAAAATTCATCATCAAAGAAGAAAATAAAGAATTTGGTGTGATTTGGTCTTCAGTAATGATGGAACAAAGACCTCCAAGAATTCTCTCCTCTATAAGAGCAACAAAAACAGTGGAAAATATGGTCAAAGTCAACTTGTTTTAGAGTGTTTGACTTAAATGATATCTTTCAATGTGTGTTTAGTTGAAAAACAATGGTTAACTCATTATAACAATAGGAAGCTTTCTGAAGAGTTAATCTTGCCTTAATATGATTTTCTCCAAAGAGAAATATCCATTCATGTCATTTATTCTTTTTTAATCAGGTTATTTACTTTATTTATTTATTTATTTATTTATTTATTTATTTATTTGCTATTGAGTTGTGAATTTCTTATGTATTTTGGATATTGACCACTCATTTATTTTGCAGCATTGTTGTTGTTGTTAGGTGCCGTCAAGTCGAGTCTGACTCATAGCGACCCTATGTACAGCAGATCGAAACACTTGCTGATTCTGTGCCAGGCAAACCATCTTATTTATGTTTAAGCCCATTGTTACAGACACTGTGTCAATCCATCTGGTGGAGGGTTTTCCTCTTTTGCGTTGACTTGCCACTCTTTCAAACATGATGTCCTTCTCTAGGGATTGATCTCTCCTGATTACATGTCCGAAATATGTAAGACACAGTTTGGCCATTCTTGCTTCCAAGGAGCACTCTGGTTTTACCACTTCTAGGACAGATTTATTGGTTATTTTGGCAGTCCATGGTATATTCAATAGACGTCTCCAGCAACACAATTCAACACGAATCCTTCACAAACATTTCAAACAACAAGAGAGGATAAAATACTTTCCATTTTGTTCTATAAGGCCAATATTATCCAGAGACGAGAAGCAGAAAAATACATCATAAGAAAGTAAAAGCAGAGAACAATATCCATTATAGATATACCAAAAGAATCTTCAAGGAAACATGAATATACTCTACTATGTGTAACAACAAGAAAGTAATTCACCATGACCATATGGAATTTATTCAAGGAATACAAATATGGTTCAACCTTAATCAATATAATATACGATGGTAACATATAAAGTCAATGAGCACACACACTCACAGGCACATGATCATTTCAGCAGATGCAGAAAAAGCATTTGACAAAATTGAAAGCCTTTTCATGATAAAGAAACAAATCTCAAAAATAAGAAGAGAATTAAACTTTCTCAACCTGGTACAGGTCATCTATTGAAAATCTCCCAGCTAGCTTCACACTTGTTGATGAAAGTCTGACATAGTCCCTGAGATTCTGGAATGAGACAAGAATGTCCATTCTTATCAGTACTAGTCAACATTGTTCTGAGGTATATAGCAAGGGTAATTCAGCAAAAAAAAAAAAAAGACAAAAAGAGAGGGCACAATATTTATAATATAAAACCCTAAGGAATATGTGTGTGTGTGTGTGTATGTGTGTGTGTGTACAAGCAAACAGACACAAATTTGACTTTATAAACAAGTACAGCAAGGTTACAGATTACAAGATCATGCACATTGCCAATTTTATCTCCAAATATTAACAATGATGAATCTAAAATGAAATTAGAAACTGATTCAATTTATAGCAACATCAAAAAGAATAAAATAATTTTGGTTGATTTTTTTAAAGTGTAAGACTTGACACGAAAACCTACAAAGTATCACTACATCACAAAAATAAATTAAGATGTAAATACATAGAAAATATTCAACAGTCATAGACTATAAGATTTAACATTGTTAAGATGGCAATACTGCTCAAATTGATACATGCATTCAATTTGATCTCTATCAATATTGCAGCTTTCATTTTTGTAGACCTTGATATATTTATCATTAAAATACAGACATAAAACAGACCCATAATTGCAAATCTTTATCAAAAAATAACAAAACAAAGATGGAGGAGGACTTAAACTTCAAGATCTCAAAACTTTGAGTAAGAGAAATACATAGAAAGAGATCTAACTAAATTAAAATTGAGAGTGTGAAAAACAATCTTTTAGATTTAGACTTATTTGTTTTGAAAAATTGTGCCAACATAAATAAGGAAAAAGTCTTATGAAAAATTGTACTAGGACAAGCAAAAATGAATTTGCAAAAAGCTACTAGACAGTTTCCTCAGATCATATACAAAAATAAACATAAAATTCATTAAAGATCCAAATGTAAGGACTAAAATGATAAATCCTAGAAGAAAACACAGGCATAAATCCTATGACCTTTAATTGGGCAGTGGTTCCTTACATATGATACCAAAAGTACAAGTAAGAAAAGAATAATATTGTTGTTTGTGTTGTTCTTAGTGCCTTTGAGTCAGGTCTAACTCACAGTGACAAAATGTAGAACAGAACAAAAAATTTCCAACACTGTACTGTGTACATGTTCTTTTTGATGTTTAAGACCATTGTTGCAGATACTGTGTCAGTCCATCTAGTTGAAGGTCTTCCATTCTTTCATTGACCTGTCACTCTCCCAAACATAATGTCCTTCTTCAGAGATTGATCCCTCCTGACAGCATGTCCAAAATATGTAAGATGTGGTCTGGAAAATCTTGCTTCCAAGGAGAATCCTGGTTGCACTTCTTCTAAGATACATCTGTTGATTCTTTTGGCAATCCATTTTCAATATTCATCTCCATCACCATAAATTTAAAAACATGAATTCTTCTCCTGTCTCCTCTATTCAACATCCAGCTTTCACAAGCACATTATGTGACTGGAAATACTATGTCATGAATCAGGCTTACCTTCATCTTCAATGTGACATCTTTACTTTTCAACACTCCAAAGGAATCTGTTGCAATAGCCTTTCCCAATGCAATGTGTCATTTGATTTCTTGACTGATGCCTCCATGGATGTTGATTGTAAAATCAAGTAAAGCAAAATCTTGGACAATCTGAATCTTCTCTCCATTCATCATGAAGTTGCTTACTGACCCAGTTGTAAGGATTTTTGTTTTGCTGATATTTAGGCACAATCCATAATGAAGGCCATGTTCTTTGATCTTTATTGGTAAATATTTCAAATCCTCTTCACTTTCAACATGGTTTTTCAACATGGTTGTGTTATCTGCATAACGCAGAATGTTAATGAGTCTTCCTCCAATCCTGATGCCATGTTCTTCTTCTTCACAAAGTCCAGCCTCTTGGATTTTTTGCTCAGCATAGACACTGAAGTGGTATGGTGAAAGAATACAGTCTTGACATACACCTTTTCTGACTTTCCACCAGGCAGTATTTCCATGTACAGATTCTTGGTCCATGTATAGTTTCCTCATGAGTACAATTAAGTCTTCTAATATTCCCATTCTTCACAGTGTTATCCATAATTTGTTGTGATTCACACAGTCAAATGCCTTTGCATAGTCAATAAAACACAAACACATAATTTTCTGGTATTCTATGATTCTGTCTAATACTACCTGACATCAACAATGATGTATCTGGTTTCATGCCCTCTTCTGAAACCAGCTTGATTTTCAAGCAGTTCTCAGTTAATATAGTGCTGCAGTCACTTTTGAATGATCCTTAGTAAAATTTCACTTGCATGAGATATTAAGGACATTGTTCAATAATTTCTGCATTTGGTTGGAGCCCCTTTATTGGGAATACGCACAAATATGGAACTCTTCCATTCAGTTGGCTAGGTAGCTATTTTCCAAATCTCTTTGCATAAACAAGAGAGCAACTCCAGTGCTTCATCTGTTTGTTAAAATATCTCAATTGACATTTCATCAATTCCTGGAGTTTTGTGTATCCAATTCCTTTAAGGTAGCTTCCACTTATTCCTTAAGTACTTCTTATTTCAGATCATATGCAACCTCTTGAAATGGTTGATCATCCACCAATTCTTTTTAGTATAATGACTCCCTGTATCCCTTCCATATTCTTTTGATGTTTCTGGAATCATTAAATATTTGCCCAGTAGAATTCTTCACTATTGCCATTCAAGGCTTGAATTTTTCTTCAATTCTTTAAGTTTGAGAAAAACAAAGCATGTTCTTCCCTTTTGGTTTTATATCTCCAGCTCTTTGCACATATCATTATAATATTTGATTTTGTCTTCTTAATCTCTCCTTTGAAATCCACTGTTTAGTTCTTTATCTTCATCATGTCTTCCTTTTACTTTAGCTGCTCAATGTCCAAGAGCAATTTTCAGTCTCTTTTGACATGTAATTTGGTCCTTTCTTCTTTTCCTGTCTTTTTAATAACCTTTTGCATTCCTCATGAGTAATATCTTTGATGTCATGCCACAACTCATCTGATCTTTGATCATTACTGTGTAATGCATTAAATCTATTCAAGAGATGGTCTCTGAACTCAGTTTGTATATACTCAGGGTGACACCTTGGCTCTTGTACACTTGTTCTAATTTTCTTCAGTTGCAGTTTGAACCTGCATATGAGAAATTGATAGTCTGATCTATAATCAGCACCTGGCCTTTTTCTGACCTTTGAGTTTTCCTACTATCTCTCTCCACAAATATAGTCAGTTTGGTCCCTGTGTGTTCTATCTGGTGGATTCCATGTGTATAGTCACTATTTATGTTGGACAAAAAATGTATTTGCAATGAAAACATCGTTGGTAACAAAATTCTATCATGTGATCTCTAGCATTGTTTCTATCACCAAGGCCATATTTTCTAATTACTAAGCCTTCTTAGGTGTTTCCAACTTTTGTATTCCAGTCACCAGTAATTATCAGTGCATGCTAATTGCATGTTTGATAAATTTCAGAATGGAGAAGTTGGTAAAAGTCTTCTCTTTCTTCATTTGTGGCCTTAGTGGTGGGTGCACTAATTTGAATAATAGCCATATTAACTGGCCTTCCTTGCAACTATATTAATATTATTCTATGACTGAAGAAATTGATCTTGAGATATCTTTTTTGATGATGAATGCAAACCCATTTCTTTCTAAGCTGTCACTCCAGCATGGTAGACCATATGATTATCTGATTCAAAATGGCCACTTAATAGTCCATTTTAGCTCACTGATGCATAGAATATGAATGTTTATATGCTCTATTTTCCTTTTCATAACTTCTATTTTTCCTAGATTCATATAATGTACATTCCCTGTTCCAATTATTAATGGATGTTTACAGTTGCTCCTTCTCATTTTGTGTTGTGTAACATCAGCAAATGGAGATCATTGGGGATTTAGAAACATTTAATTTCATCAAAACTAATAATGTGCATTAAAATGTTTTGAGAAGATAACCCACTGATTGTCAGAAACTATTTGTGAAACAGTCTAATAAGTTTCTTGTATTTAAAACGTATATGGGACAATTTCAACTCAATAATAAAAATACAAATTATGGAATAAGAAATAGACAGATAGTTAGAATAGATATTTCTCCAAGAAAGAAATAAAAGGACTCGATAAACACATGAAAAAATACTCAACATTTTTAGTCTTTACTAAAATTCATGACAAAAGCACAATGAGATTTCAATTTACAACTACTAGAATGGCTAAAATGAAAGTGATGGAGAATGTTCTTTAGGTTGTAGAGAAGTTTGAACCCCCATGCATTGCTGGTGGTAATTAAATTGGTATAGCCACTATGGAAAATAGTTTGGCAAAGTCTCACAAAGTTAAGCAAGAATTGCCATATGATCCAGCAATTCAATTTCTAGATATAAACTCAAGAGAATTGAAAACATGCCTACACAAAAACACAAGCAAAGAAAAATCCTGGACAACCTCAATCTTTTCTCCATTTATTGTGAAGTTGTATACTGGCCCAGTTGTAAGGATTTTTGTTTTGTTGTATTTAGCTATAACCCATATGGAAGGCTGTGATCTTTGATCTTCATCAGTAAATGGTTTAAATCTTCATCATTTTCAGCAAGAAGTGTGTCATCTGCATAATGTAGGATGTTAATGAGTCTTCCTCCAATGCTGATGTCACATTCTTCCTCATACAGTCCAGTTTCTCAAAGTATTTCCTCAGCATATAAATTGAAGAGATATGGTGAAATTATACAGCCCCGATGCACACATTTCTCATCTTTAAACCAGGCTGTGTTTCCTTGTTCCTTGAAAAACTGCCTCCTGGTTCACATACAGATTCCTCATGAGTACAATTAGGTGCTCTGGTATTCCCATTTTCCGAAGTGTTATCCATAATTTATGATTCACACAACCTAATGCCTTCGCATAGTCAATAAAACATAGATAGACAGTTTTCTGATATTCTCTGCTTTTGTCTAATAGCCACCTGACATCAGCAATGATGTGCCTGGTTCCCCATCCTCTTCTGAATCCCTCTTGATTTTCTGGTAATTCCGTGTCTATATACTGCTGCAGTCATTTTTGAATGATCTTCAGTAAAATTTTGCTTGCATATGATATTAATGATATTGTCCAATAGTTTCCACATTTAGTTGGATTCCTGTTTTTGGGAATAGGCACATATATGGATTTCTTCCAGTTAGTTGGCCAAATAGCTGTTTTCCAGATTTGTTGGCATAAACATGTTAATACCTCTTGCATAAATTAGCAAGACTTTGACTCAAATAAAAAGTGAAAAATGGCCTGAGATTCAACTCAGTAGTAGACTGCTTGCAAAAGCCTGAATGATGTTCTGGGTTCAATCCTCCAGTACCACAAAATAAGTGAATGAATAAATTAATAAATAAATGACATAATATAAGTCAAGTTTTGGAAAGTATGGCCTGTGGCCTGCTTTTGTAAGTAAAGTTTTTTAGAATGTATCTATACTCAATCTCACTGGCTATTTTGGTATTAAAATGAGAGAGCTTAGTAGTGTAACAAAGATGTTATGACTAATGATGTCTTGATCATTTAGTATCTCTTGACAAAAAATTTTCAATGACATCCTTGTGTGATCAGCGCATTTAGCACTCAGATCATGGTCTCAACTCAAATTGTAAAAAGAATCAGTGTTCCTTTGGCAAATGGTGATTCTAGGGATGAGACAGGAAATATATAAAATGATCCCAGAGCACCTCTTCTTGAAAAAACATAAGGCTATGCTCCAAACACAAACAAATACACAAAGAAAGTATACACAAGATGATACAGATAAGCAAAAAGAACACAAAAGCACACTGAAACAAGTCCATGTAGTCAGATCTAGAACAATAGAGCAACAATGTGAAAAAAGTAACCCCATACCAGATTCAATAATTTTCACATTTCTGTAAGTGAGTTTCTGTTCATCTAAGCCAGTTCTAAACTAAGAAAGTATTTTCTAAAACATTGTCAGCTCTTAATATAAATGGGCTATCTCATTATTCTTCAGATCTTTTTAGATGTATTTTTGTTCTCACATTTTATACACATATTAATAATCCTTTTATTCCCTTAAGCATATAATATATGTCGATCTTTCTGTATGTGATGTTTCCAATATCTGAGGTCCTTACTCATAGTATCCTAACTACATTTTCCTTTAATTACTCAGGTTATTTCATTTCCTTGTATCTTTTGGGCCGTGTGAATATTTTAGGGATAGTTTCAAGATCAGTTGCTCAGATTGCTCAGCTAGGGATAGTTTCAAGACTGGCTTGCATTTGACAGTAGACACACAGCCTGGGACTGTCTGTGTCTTAGTCAATTTTGTGCTGCTGTAAAAGAGTACCTGAGTATGTGTGATTTGTAATGGAAAGAAATTTATGCGGCCATAGTTCTGTAGTCTGGGAAGTTTAGGATGATGTGTTTCTTGCTGCATCTTCATGTGGTAAAAGGCAGAGAGGCAAAACAGAACATAATCTGTGTCCTCTTTTCTACGGTTGTTTTGTTTTCTATTATTTTGTTTTGCTTTGTTTTTGAGATAGTCTCACTATATACCCCAAACTGGCCTTTAACTCAATTGTGTTTCTCTTTAGTATACACAAAGACTATACCAACTGTTATTTTACTCACCCTGGGCAAGTCCAAGGCTTAGTCTCTTCTCCTTGGACTATAAAAACTGATATGCTGAGGTTTGGCAGATTTTGGTAAAATCCTGTTTACTTCTCTAAATTTCCCCTAATATTTAGCACTGCTCTTAGGTGCCATTGAGTCAGATCTAACACATGGCAACCCAATGTACAACAGAACAAAGCACTACCCAACCCTCTGCCATACACATGACCTTCTTATGCTTGAGACTTTCATACAGTCACTATGTTTCTTCTCATTTTGAATCTTGCCACATCAGAAAAAGGAGGTCCCAGGGGCTTTACATCATTCTCATCACTAAGGTCAACTCTACTTTGAGGAGGCAACTCTTCCCCAGTTGTCTCTTGAATGCCTTCTAGCCTGAGGTGCTCATTTTCTAGCACTGTTTTGGCAGTTCTCTGCTATCCATAGAGCTTTCAATGGTTAATTGTTTTGGGATTGGGCTGCCAGGTGTTTCTCCCTAGTCTGTCTTAGTCTGGAAGCTCAGCTGAAACTTGTCCACTGGAGGTGGCCCTACTGGTATCTGAAATATGGGTGGCATAGCTTTCAGCATCACAGCAACATGCAAGCCCCCACAGCATGATAAGCTGACAGACATGTGGGGGAATGTTTAGTATTAGAACTCTGAAAATTATTTATATGATCAATTGTTCATCAATTTAAATTAAAACTTTATTTCTATTTTCATTTATGAGTTATTTTAACAAAAAGACACAATCTGAGAATCCAGTATGGATATCATCTGAAAAGTTCATCAATACATTTTTTTTTGCAAAATAATGCAAAATTATGCATTTTTTTGCAAAAATAATGATTTTATTTTTAACATGAAGAAATTCATGAATTCATAGTCTTCAGATGATCTTAATACATATATTTTGCAAACATTGATAAATCAGAAGGCAAATATTAAGGACATACACTATATAAATGAAAAATAGTAAAGTTAACTTCAAATCTCCTAGAAATGTGAAAAAGTATTTGCATACAAAATTAGAGAATATGTATTCTTTTTTATTGGAAATTTTTAATGTACAACTCAATGGCTTTCATTCTGACATGTATTTCATTGTCATCTTTCCATATATGCATTTCAAATTTTTAATGAAATTGCTATATTGCAAATTCTTACTAAATGTGGTGCATAAATTTGTAACCAGCTTCAGATATATTAGAGCCTATGTAACATAATAACAGCTAGTCATTTTTAAGTAACTAAAAATATTTATTTAAAAATTGAGACACAAAAGTTGCAAACATAAATGTAAATTCATTCAACGAAAATCTTCAGCTGGGCTTCATGGCTAACGCCTGCAATCCCTGCGATTTGAGAGGCTAAGCCAGGAGGATTGAAAGTTCAAGACCAGAGGCAGCCACCTATGTAATTTAGCAAGACCCTGTCTCAAGATAAAAAGTAAAAAGAAAAAAAAGGGCTAGAGGTGCAGCTCAGTGGTAGTGCACTTGCACAGCATACGTGAGGCCCTGGGTTCATCCCTTAATTACCAAAAAATCATCATCATCATCATCATCATCTTCAGACTTAGGACTCAATGTACTTATTTTAACATGGAATCACTAGTTAGAACCCCAGCTCTCATTCGTAGAAGACATACTTATTGCATGTAGTACAATATTCTAGTCAGGTGTCTTTAAAACTAGAATATAATTTTTAGAACTGAAAAATAAATTAGATCACATGCCTATCGGTTTTTCATCCTTTTTCCCTAACATTGTTGTCTTGTCCTTACCAAGTATGATTATAATTGTTCTATTGATTTTCCTTTATGGAGTCTCTCCAAATCAATTAGTTTGAAACAAACATTATTATTTTTGTACTCTTATTTCACTTCTTAACATAACATATATCTAGATAATAGTAACAGACTTCAATAGGCATAAACAGTTTAGGAACAAACAGTGTTAATTCTTAGTGTGCAGATGACTCCACTGATAGACACAAACATGTGTATCATCTGAACAGTGGTCCTCTAGGGCCACTCTGACCATCAGTCTGCTGTGGACATCAGCTCAGAGGTTTTATAGACAGACTGAACTACATCATTAATCTGTTTAATAAAGGTCAGTTGACAGAGATACTATTGAACTATACATAATTTCATGTCACAGAGCCTTCAGTACAGACTTTGTATTGTTGTTTTTCCTGATAATTGATCTCTTCACAAACACCTAACTCACTCAGCGTCGTCCCCTGAACATAGCTCATAAGAAATCTTTGATGAGCTATCTTTCTGGGTGTCTACACCTAGTACAATTCCAGCACCACAAAAATGGGAGAAGGGCCTGGTAATCCACTCCCAAGGCAATCTGGAAACAGTCAGCCATTGAAAATCCTATGAGGGTCGCTATGAGTCGGATACCGACTTGACGGCACCTAACAACAACAACAACAACAACACCTAGTACATGGGCTAGGTTTCCTTTCTCCATCACTGAAACTAAATTCTAATCTAATCTCTTTCTTAATCTCTTATGCTTTATTTCTTCCAAATTCCCTACCTCTTGTGATCGCCTTTCTATATCTTTTAATTTGTAATCTCTTTGATAGGATTTAAGAGAGCTCTGATCAGAGTAACATACTCAGGTATGGACAGTGGCTCATCATCATATCTTAGAGGTCCATAATAAGGAGACCTGAGAGTAAATCAAGTTAAAACTTCCCAAAAGACCCTAAGTAGCAACTTATTCATGAAAGACAAAGGCTCTCCTTTATTGTAGCATGGGGTATCAGAAAAAAAACTCATACCTGAAGACCTACAGAAAGTAAAGCGCACAAAGTCACTGGACATTATATTCCCAAAAGAGATAGTCATTGATAAGTTTTTAATATCTATAATTATTCATATTATATTGAATGTAGGCAATGAAATTTTTGAATCAAGTCAGAGTGTTATACCTTCAGGGGCAATGCAATGAGAAGGAGACAAACATCTTTATATGTAGAAGGAAGTATTCTTACTATAGAAGAGAAATTCAGGGGTCATAAACCTGACAGCTTGTATACATACAGTCACACTCTCTTTGGGGGTGGGGAGGTTTTATTCCATAAGTTCCTGTCTTTTGAACAGAAAGCAGTGACTACAGGAGAAAGTAAGACTGAATTTCTAATCCTTGAAATGTCTCCAGAGACATGGGCTTCAGTCCCATTTGGAATTTAACCACATACATAAGGGAGGGGAATTCTCTCCAGATAGTTTCTCACTATTATACTATTCATTAATCTCCAAGGTTTTTCTTTCAACTCAATTACTGGGATTCATTGTTTCCAAAACCCAAGTTATGCAGAAACATAAAGGTGTATTCTGTGTATTCAGTTATACTTCCTCCAGGCCCAGCAATCTCTGTTGTTTTGTGCTGCCCTTGATCAGCCCTGCTTCATCATAATATATCTTAATATAAGCTTTATCAATTTTTCTATGAATATGCACTCACATTTTATTTCTGCCTTATCCTAGATGCTAAGGTTCTGAAACATTAATGCATGATTTTGTGATCTTGGAACTGTGCCCTATTTTATGGCTACTGAAAATGTCTCTCTTCTTGGAATAGACTATCTATTCCCATGAACAGTAAAGACCCCAGAGATGTAAAGTTCCTGATGGCTTTTCCTTGCAAGCAGTGCCATTAGTAAGTAGGGCTTTATTTGAGACAACCTGCCATAACTTTTCTTTCTCCACGCTCATTTTAAAATATCAAATTTCCAATTATTTTTTGAAGTCTCAAGAACACAATTTTACCCACAGGAATCCCATTTCCTTTCACTTGGCCATTAGGAAGGTCTTTTTTGGATTCTGTAGTTCCTCTAAGAAGTGTACAATTTAGTAAATTAAAGATATCTTTCTTAACCTTTTTATTTCATCAACACTAAATTCTTCTAAACTCTGCCAAGTAAACATTTTTAACACACAATGGTTTTGGAGAAATGTTTTACATTCTAGTAATATATCTATACCTGCCATGATAGTTCTATATTCTACATGCATGCACTTATATTCATAGTAATTAACTATGGTCTATGTGTTGACTGGATATAGAAAACTGCTTGTAATAAACAAAGGGGTTTCAGGTAATACTTATAACAATGAGCAAAGAAAAAATCTTGAGAAAAATCACCCTAAGTTTCTGTGTTTTGATATCCCAATCATTTTAATTGGTAAGAATGAAACTGATGTGACTTCCCCAAATTCACAATAGCACTCTAGTTTTAGAAAATAATATGGCATAAGCATAAGTAATCACATGTAAATAAACTAAAATTATTTTTCCCAGACCTTTAAGCACTCAAGTGAGTAACATGAGCTATAACAAATGGTCTGAACTTTGTATTCATTTCAAGTTTTACTGAACTAGCCTGCTATCATTTCCTCAACAATAATGTTGTTTCTCATACTTCATGGTATTTGCAATTTCTAGACACCTTGTCTGAAACATGGTTTACATTCTATAACTTGTATAAGTAAATTTCTTTGTTTATGTTGTCTTACACTTTAGTTCTAGTCACTTCAAATGGTTAACTGAGTTGACATCATACTTGGTTTGTGTGATTATTTGGTTGATTACATCTCCTTCACTAGACACTAGTTCCCTGAAAACAAGAACTACATGTTTTTGTCACCTATTCTGACTCCAGTGTATAATGTAGTATCTCACAAAGACAAGGATATCAATATTTGGAGGGGCTAAAGTTGGTGAATAAATATTTCCCTAGAAAAAAAAATAAGGTCCCCAGTCTACATTCATTAGCATTAATGAACATTAGAGAAAATAAGAGTGAGAGGAAGGTCTGAGAATAAACCTCAAAGTCTAAGGTTTATTTTCAGGCAAAAAACCATATGAACTTTATCCTAAGGGAACAAATGTCTTGTGGAAGAGACATAATTAGTAAAATTACCATATCATCCAAATATAATTTCCAATCAAAGAATAAACTTTCAGGTTTATTCTGGTCACAGAAAGATGTTGGGTAGAGAAGGGTGCTGCCAAAAAGGAGTCTGAAGAAAATTAGAGTGGTTTGGATAAAAACCATAAGACTGTGGTGCCAAGAAAACATGAGTATGATCTATTTCAAAAAGAGTACAGGGTATGGCAGAGATTAAAATATATCCATTGTATTCAATAAAATGGCAGTCAGTCAATGACAGCCATCATGAAAGCAGGTATGATGGCTTAAGGAGAAGAATCTGGAAACAATCAGAAGCCTCAGGCCTGAGGCTGAACTACATACTATGAATGAATAACCATCTCAGAAATTGTCCCTAATAATGCTATATTGTCTAAAATCAGACATGAACCTGATAGAGGTTTCTCCATAAAATTATATGCTAGTAGTTAATTCATTTGCCTGCAGTCTTAGCACTGTGACATCTGATCCCGTCAGATCTCAGGAGCTAAGCAGGGTCAGGCCCAGTTAGTACTTGGATGGGAGACTACCTGTGAACACCAGGTGCTGTAGGCTTGGGAGAAGGACCTGGCAACCCACTCTGAAAAATCAATCCACCATTGAAAACCATATGAATAGCAGAGAAGCACTGACAATAGTGTTTTGCCTGTTATAGGTAGGGTCACTATGAATTGGACACCAAAGCCATGGCACATAACAACAATTAGTTCATTTACCCTTATTCTTTAATGATCATCTTCATTTAAGTATGAAAGCACAAGACACAGCAGACTTATTTTCAAAAAGTATGACAACATATACTGGGTTATTCTCTATTTGCTAAAAATGCATCTCATAGCTGTTTTGAGTGCCTAATACTGAAATCGGTAAGAATTACAGTCACAGAAGGGCTACAAGGCTAAGTTTTTAATACTGAGGAATATATTGTCCATACACAGTCAAATAGCACTTGGATAGTCTGTGAATATAATTATTTAAAAAAAACCATTATGCCATTTTTCAGGGAAAAAGAAAGCATTATGCAAATTTAAATATGGTATATTCTGAAAACAGTATGCTTATGGAACACCCAAAGGGATTTTCAAAAGTTGATAAATTAAATTCAGGCAACAGTTGTAATGCAGGAACAACACATTAAGAGTCCACAGAATTTGACTGCATATATGATCTTGGAGATACATTAAAGAGCATAATTAAAACTTTCTAAGTGAAATATTTTAAAAAGATAATTATGTCTAAATTCCTCATTAAAACATTTGATGTGCCCAAATGGATAGACTTAAAATATAAACAAGCCTTATATTGAGTCAAATGTATGTGTGCCAAGAATTTAAAATAGACATTTGTTGTTGTTGTTAGGTGCCGTCGAGTCGGTATCCGACTCATAAAGACCCTCTGTACAACAGGGGAAACACTATTGTCAGTGCTTCTCTGCTGTTCATAGGGTTTTCAATGGCAGATTGATTTTTGGGAGGGGGTTGCCAGGTCCTTCTCCCAAGCCTACAGCTTCTGGTGTTCCCAGGTGGTCTCCCATCCAGGTACTAACCAGGCCCGACCCTGCTTAGCTTCCGAGATCTGACAGGATCGG
>VMDO01026806.1:0-26183 GCA_007922755.1 Pedetes capensis
ACTGGAGAGATACTTCAGAATAGAGCCACTCCAGGGAATCTCCAACAGCATCGTTAAGCAGCTTGAATCAGCTATACCTCAGTCCAGCCACCTGGACACTTCCAGTTTCATGAACCAGTGAATTCCATGTCTGATGAAGTTCAGTTTATACAAAGTGTTTGATCCTTGCTCACTAACACCTTTGAATATTCTATTTATTTAATTATTCTATTTATTTAATTCTATTTATTCTATTAATATTATTAATAAGATTAATTATTAATTATTAATTCTATTAATTCTAGTTATTTAATTATAGACATTATCTTCACTCCTGTGGCAGATAGTCCTGCCTTCTTTGGCTTTGTGTTACCACAAAGAGGTAGAACGTACACAGCAGGATCCCACCTATGTTTGAGTTATCGGTTAAATGAATAAATATCTTAGTCTACAGTGAACACACACACATACTTCTCATTTAAAACGGCTGCAAGGCTTAAGTTGGAAAAGACAATTTTTAGAAACCCCAGGTGTGTCGTATAATAGGCAAAAACATTGATTCAAAGAAACTAATGGATTTTTTTAAAGACACGTGAGTACTGTGTAAAAAGCTCCAGCATCCAAATCCAGTCTTGTGAAGGTGGTTTAACCCTCTATGATGGCTTGCTTCCTCAGAACAGGTGGTGCAGAGCTCAGCAGGTCAGGAAGGCTGTTTTTACAGGGATGATGCAGTCACCTGGTACTTCCACTTAGCATCTTCATCGTCAAATAATCTTTTTAGTGCCTCATGGACGGGTAGCTTTGGTAAGAGAACCGAAAGATACACTCCTTCTCAGAAGGGTTTTTGAATCATGTATGGCCCCCAAATAGATGTTAAGTCAGAATTACAATGGAAAGGCGCCCAGCTGTATGAATTACCAGTCCTTCTGAGGAAGTCATGTCGAACACAACTGTTCCTGAACTGCTGGTTTAGTTGTTCATCTTTCTCCTGTCCTTATCAACTTGGATCCCACATCCCAGGCACAATGACCAAATGATAATTAAAGCTACCACTTATTGAACACATCTATGTGTTATCACAGTGAGTCTCAAGGGAGTTTCCATTGTCACTCAATGACTGAGGCTGTCCTACAGGAAGATCCACATCCATTTCAAGGGGGGTCAGCCTGGCTCAGACACGTCGAGTATCTGTGACTGCACGGTTAGAAAGTGGTAGTGCTGGGAGTCTGTGCCAGGTCCACTTGCTTGTAGTGCTCATGGCTTTGCTGGAAGTCACTCTTGGACTTGTAGAAGGCCACTCATGGACGCCACCTCGCAGCTGTTTTAGGTTTGGTGTCTCTTGACGTCATGGCCAGGTCCTTGGTGTCTCGTGTTTTTGCCCTCTTCTCCATCAATGGGGATTTTTCCCTGACCTATTGTGTCTCAAAAATGGACACCTTTGGTTTTGTTATTGTTGTTTAAAAAAAAATTTATGAAGTTGAATTTTATATCATACAAAAGCAACTCTTTACGCTGTTCTTCGGCGACACTTGGTACATTTACAATGTTTACCCATCACCTTCATCCAGTTCCAAAGCATTTTTATCATCCCCAAGGGAAACCCTGTATCCATTAAGTGGATTTCCTCTGCCCTCGCAGTGCCTTGTTGTTGTCCTTAGGTACTATCCAGTCGGGTCTGACTCACAGCGACTCCCATAGGGTTTTCAGTGACTGTTTCAGGATGGCTTCGGGAGCCCATGACTGCCACATCCTGCTCCCGTTTATGCGGTGCTGGGGATGGAACATGGGTCCCCAGAGAGTGCAGAGCAGTGCTCTACCAACTGAGCCAAACCCCAGCCCCTCTCAGCCCTTGGCAACCCCTAATCTGTTTTCTGTCTCGGTGCATTTGCCTATTACAGACATTTCAACCAAAGGGAATTATACAATGTTTGACCTTCTGTGCCTGGCTTCTTTCATACAGCATAATGTTGTCCAGACCCATGGTGGTGTAGCACAGGCCATTATTTATTTGCTTGGTTGAGTGACACACCGTCGCATGGATGGACCTTCATTCATCTATTGATGTACACGTGGGCTGTTTCCACGTTCTGGCAAATTGGAATAGTGCTTTTATGAACATTGCTGTACATAGAGTCATGTGAGTCCCTGTTTCCAGTTCTTTTTGATGTATAAGTAGGAAGAGACTTGCTAGTTCCTAAGGCCCCACTGTGTTAAACTCTCTGAGGAAATGCCTGTCTGTTTGCACAGCCCTACTCTCTGATTTGATTGTATTTAATGTCTGGGGAGAGGAGGCTCTTGACTGACCTACCTTCTCTATGGCCACACTAGCGAACATGAACACATGGGATTGAGGCGTGGTCGTTACACTGAGGGCCTGGCAACGTGAATGGTTACATCTTGCTGGATGTGTTGGGTATTTTATTTTATTTTATCTCATCTTTTGCAGCCACTAGACTGAGAAAGAATAGACGGAAGCAGAAAGATAGCCCTCACACGCACTGAGTCCAGGCAGTGCTGGGTAGAGAAGGGGGTGGTGGCGGCTGGGTGACAGTGAATGGGAAATGCTGGGGTGGCAGCCTTGCCCTGCACATCTGCGCTCCGCTGTCCCACTTCCCACGATTCTCCTTCCATCACCATTATTCTTTCTTGGACGTGCAATTCTTCAGGGCCGATGCTCAGCCATTCTGTGGTCTGTTAATGTCACTTGCAAGAATCTGACTGTCAGGGAAGAAGCCGGCAGGCCTTTTAAAAGCCACTGCAAACTTTCATTGCTAACTTGTAACTCAGAGGAACTTTCAGAGAAAGGGTTATAAATAAAATGCATGCATCAATCTGGGCTTCGCAACAGGAATGCAATTCCACTCTGCGGCTGGAGATAAAACACGTCTTGCCGTGCACAGTGAGCTCTGTGCCTCGCTTGCATTTTATTTCCCATCACAGTCTAAGTTATGGCAGATGAAGCTGCTCAGAAGGTGTGAGGTTAGGCAACCCCATGCTAATCCATTCACACGTTGGGGTGAGTTATTAGAGGTCCATGCTCTGCTCTGTTTGGTAACTCAGGCTTAAGAGAAGGGAGAGCGGTTGAAAAGACCAGGGGACAGGGATGAGTCTTGTTGACTCTCCAATCAGGTTCAGCATTTTGGGAACCCAGGCTGAATCTGAGATCTCTTTGTGCCTTGCAGTGCCTGGCCAAGCGAGCTGTGTAGAGGGCTTGTGTTCAAATTAATGACTGTGCTACTGTTTCCAGTAGCTGTAGAATTCATAGCCAGAAACGGGGTTCCCTATCAGCTCCTCAACACATAGACACTTTGCTGGGACTTTATATGCATTATTCTGATTTCCTGTTTGTAACCAGCGTGAATCCAATTCTATGTTATTTCCATCTTCGAGATGAGAAGCTGCACCTCAGCGGGTATTTTATGAAGTGCAGGGCGGCTAGAGACAGGACCAAAAGCATCCATCCCCAGGATGATCAGGGTTCCATGGTCTTCCTTAATCCCCTGGCCACCTGTCCTCTCCACCCACCTCACGTCACTCCTAAGGGAGGTGCTGTCTCCCCTGCCCTTGGATGCCTCGTGCCCTTTTCTTCCCTTGCTTTTCAGTTTCCCTGTTTTTAATATCTTGGGGCCAGTGGGAACCATCATTGCTCCAGTTTAAGTTCGTTCAGTTGTCTTGTTGATCCATTCATTCTCTTACTCACCGTTGCATCAGTGCTTTCTGGAGGAAGGCAGTGCTGGCAACTAAACCCAGGGCCTCTTGCATGCTAGACAGGAGCTCTACCACCGACCACGTGCCCAGCCCCAAATGATGTTTTTGAATAACTATTAAATGTCCAGGGGCTGGGATTTAGCTCAGTGGGTAGAGCACTGCGCTGCAGTCTCTGAGATCCCGAGTTCAATTCCTAGCACCGAAAAAATGGGAGAAGGGCCTGGCAATCCACTCCCAAGGCAATCCTGAAGCACTCAGCCATTGAAAACCCTATGAGGGTGGCTATGAGTCGGATACTGACTCAACGGCACCTAACAACAACAACAACATTAAATGTCAAGAATTTTTCTAGTAACTGCAGAGATAAATCATAGGTTTCTGCTTCTAGGGATTTAGGTGTCAGACTCTGTGCTGAGGGTTTGGGTGAAGGAAATCACAGACTACTATAGAAAGAGCACACAGGAGCTGCTCCTAATAAATCAGGGCAAGACACAGCATCCTGGAAGAGGTGGCATCCAGTCTGGGTCTTGAAGAATGAGCAGGAGTTGACCAATGAGTGACACTCTAGGCAGAGTGTAGACTTCTCTTTCATGTGGATTTCCAATTCTTGGTCTATGCTTTGCATTCTACAGCAATAGAATAATTCAGAGAAGGCTCAATAATGTAAACAGTTCCCTAACCCACAAGACAACAACTTAAGATACTAGGTTGCTTTAAGCTCAAAACAGTAATTGGTAGTAAGTGGATTTTCTTTTCAAAATATGTTAAGTGCATCTCATCTGCTTTTTAAATAATCATCATAAATGATGATAAAAGTTATATAAGGTAAAATTGTCCTGTTCTGTCAAAACACTGAGAAAATCAACCCGTTCTCTTTCAAAGGAGGTTCTTTGGATTCATTAACCACTACCTTGAAAGTTATTTTTTCTTGTATGTGCTTTTTGTTTGGCCTTTCTTTAAAATATCCCCAAATGTTCTAAAACTTTTCTTTGAAGAGGACATTTAACAGTAAATATATTTTAGATTTTGTAAGGTTTCAAAGATTATACATGTGGATCTTAAAGGAAAATCATTAACAGCTCAGAAGGGAAAGAATCGAAAGCCCCACTGCTCCCTGATCTTCAAGTCTTCCTTGGAGGCAGCCATTGTGAGCCTGTCTCAGTGTGTCCTTCTAGATCAGGGGTCCTCAGTGCGCCTTGGCACCTCTGCAGAGGGGGACTCTGTGGCCATATCCTTGCCCTGTGCTCACCATTTGTCAGGAGCGCATCCTTCCCCCACCTTAGATGTGACAATCGATAATATCTCTAGGCATTTCAAAATGTCCCCTGGAGACACAGCCACCACTATTGGGAACAACATTTCTAGATATTTTTAATATGCACACTTAAAATTCAAGAAGTAATGGGAAAGTCAGAGGTTATTGGCCATTGGGGGCATGACTTGGAGAGGGTGAAGAAAAATAGTTACGGAAAGAAGAAATTAACGGCTTTAATAGAACAAGCAAGTTAAGAACACAAAATGGAGCATCTAAACAGTCCATTTTGACCTGGAAGTTCCAAATACCTGCACAGATAAAGCTCTTTTGAGTTCCATTTTCTCTTCCTTTTAGAACTGTAGCATCATTTCCCAGCAAGTGGGTGTTTGTCTTCAGTATCACTGCAGAGAGCATTGGTTCTCTGTGGATCGATAATGCAGAGGAGGAAGCTGGTGTGGGATGAAGAGGGGAGGGAGGGAGGCAATCAGTGGAGGTAGGAGGTGTCATGGGCCTTGAGAGCTGGCTGCTGGAGATGGGGGTGCGGAGGAGGAAGCAAGATCCTGGTTCCTATGCAGGGACTATGCTATGCAGTCCAGAAAGGGGTTGGTCCTCTCCCTGGGGGCTTTTGGATACTGGTGGATGCAAGACCTCGGGTGTCTATCTGAATTCAAGTCCTGGTTGTAGCCCTGGGCACTGACCCCGGTGATGTCTCCATGACCGTGTATTCAGATAGGCCGTGCCTTTCTTCCGTTTGGGGTAGGCAGTATGCAGCATGCTGAAGAGTGTGGAAGTAGACTTGGGCTCTTGCCTGGAGGCCCTGTTTGCAGGTTTTTTAAAAATACAGTCCTCTAGAGGACCCCCATCTCACTCGTCCCACTTGGGAGCTGAGGAATGAATCTCCCCCATCACAAGCATGGACCGAGCCACCCAGTGCACGCAAAGAACTTGGAACACCACCCTGGCACACAGTAGGTGCTCAACAGTTGTTTGCTAACGCAGATCGAGCGTCCCTCATCTGAACATTTGAAGTCCCAAATGGTCCACTATCTGATAAGTGTCCACAAGATAGCGCACGTGGAAAGTTCCACGCCAGACCTCGTGTGATAGGTTATAATCAGAATGCAAGCGCCCTCAACACATTGCATATAATTAATTACCTGCAGGTGATGCATGGCCTGCAGCCTTGGCACTATAACATCCAATCCCATCAGATCTCCAAAGCTAAGCAGGGTCGGGCCTGGTTAGTACTTGGGTGGGAGACCACCTGGGAACACCAGGTGCTGTAGGCTTGGGAGAAGGACCTGGCAACCCACTCCCAAAAATCAATCCACCGTTGAAAACCCTATGAATACCAGAGAAGCAGGACAAGCATTTTGCCTGTTGTATATAGGGTTGCTATGAGTTGCACACCAACTCATTGATACCTAAGAACAACAACAAGATGATGTGTGTAAGGGTGTATGTGAAATATACATATCTATGAATTTCATTTTCAGATTTGACTCCCATCTCCGAGATATTTCATTGTATGTATGGAAATATTCAAAAATCTGGAAGAAAATCTCAAATATGAAATACTTCTGGTCCCAAGCATTTGGATGAGGGATTCTCAACCCGCCTTATTTTCATCCAGGTGATTCCCATGAGAGTTCTTCTGTGGGTTGTTGAGAGGTCTTGAGGCGTGAAAAGAACCCAAAGGAGCGCCTCGTATACAATGGGTACTCAGTGAATGGCGACGGCAGGGAGGCCCTGCCTGATTGCTCTCTGCGGCAACCTCTTCATCCCTGGCTCTGCTTTTTCTTTCTTCCTATTTATTTGAGCTTCTTCCCCTCTCTCTCTGCTACAATCCTCAGAGCTCAGGAGAGGCTGGACTAACCCTAACACCAGGCGATTTATTTTTATCACGCTCATTTCTGTCTTAATAATTATCATATCGACTCTGAATTTATTACAGTACAAGAATGACTTTATATGGAATCTCATGAATTTAAACATTAATGTAAGATAAATCAGTTTTAAATTGAATTCCTCGAATGCGATTGAATGTGTTTCCGTATGATGAATAAGGAATTTTCCAAATAAAATCTAAATCTCTGATGTTCCATTTTTGAGCAGGTAGAAAAATATGTGGGGATATTTGATAAGGCTAAAATATGATTGCCCCGCAATAGATTAGCCATGCTATGAGCTAAGTTCCTTTTAGTTGGGGAGGAAGCATTTGAGGGCCCAGTTTAGCAGATGCGATGTGAAAAATTTCTATGGACACCTTTATTAACTCTCCTGCTCGCTTCTACCTTTACATCAATTATTATAAATGCAATACTTTCCTAAAGAAGGCATTCCTTTTTGCACTTTTGAAGTTAACCCATCCCCGTATTGAAGTTATTGTTTCCTAGTGACATCTGCTCTAATCCCCTTTGCTCGGAAATCTTTCCGCAGTATGATCTCCCCAAGGGCTGAAAGTTCTTTCTTCCAAAGCAGCCCCAAAGCCAGTGGTCACTTTTGGAGAAAGTAAATCCATCGAAGAAGAAATGGGAGATGATGTTCCGAATCTTATCAGACCCAGAATTATCCCTGGGAGAGAAGCGCCTAGGGGAAGGCGGAGGATTCTACTCAGTGGTTGGAGATTCTGCCTAGAGACAGCTGGTGACATCCCTTGCGTCGCTTGTCACAAGCCAGCAGGGCGATCCTTTCAAAGTCTCAGTGTGACTGTGTCACTCTCCTGATCTTCAATGCCTTCCGAATAAATCCCAAATCCCTCTTGGTCTGCGAGCATTGGAGCGTCCATCCTCCACTGCGCCTGGCCTCCCTCCCTGGCCTCCTCCCCGGACGTCTTCCCCTGACGCCCAGGTGCCTCTGCATGCGCTGCCAACCCCCTGGGTTTCTCCTGCCCTCCTTAGTCTCCTGGTGAACCTGCGCTTGTCTTTGTGTCGGAGTCAGTCTTCTCCTTTTCCAGAGACGCCTGCCAGGAAGCCTCGGACCCCATCCACCCCGACATTGTCCCTCATGAGGCCCCGGGCTCTTCTCCTCCAGGGCACGAACTGCAGGCAGCCTTTTCCTTCTGCTGCTAAGCGCTCCTGACTGGCGGTTCTTGTCACAGCTCTGCCATCTGCTCCATGGGGATGGACCTTGTCTGCTTTTTTCCCTTCCATTCTTTCCCAGTGTGTAGCTCCCTATTGACACACACAGAGAAAATGAGCAAAAGGCTCTAAGTCACGCAGCTCTAAAGAGGCCGTAGAGAAGAGGAGAAGGGGCCTGGGGCAGGGAACACGAGCCAGGAAGCCACCGGGCTTGAGGAGGAAGGAGTGCGGCCCACAGATGGAATCTCGTCGCTGTCTGCTGCTCCGGCTCGGGTCCCTGTAGGTAATCGTCTCATGAGGCAAAGGTGGACCAAAGAGTTCCAGAGAGTTAAGGAGGTGCTACACGTGTCACATGACCCATGAAGGAAAGGCACTGGAAAGAAGTTAAGGGAATAGAGTGAGGAAAAAAGTAAATGGCCTAAAAGGAGAGACCTGATAGGTTCCCCTTTTAGAAACTGTTTATGTGAATGCATAGGGAAGGGAGAAAGACTCTATAAGAAAGTAAATTCAGTGTGTACACACATGTCCTTGTTGTTGTTCCATGCTATCAAGTCGAGCCTGACTCATAAGGACCCCATATACAACAGAATGGAACACTTCCCGACACTGTGCCATGCCTGCCACTATGTCAGTGCTTCTCTGCTGTTTATAGGGTTTGCAATGGCTGATTGTTTCAGGAGTGAGCTGCTGGATCCTTCTCCATTTTTGCAGTGCTAGGGATTGAATTCAGGGCCTCAGGGAACACAGAGCAGCACTCTACCAACTAAGCTAAAACTTCAGCCTCTGATACACACATGTTGTTGTTGTTAGGTGCCATCTAGTCATGTCCAACTCATGGTGACCCTTATAGGGTTTTCAATGGCTTATTGCTTTGGGATTGCCTCAGGAGTAGATTGCCACACCCTTCTTCCATTTTTGTGGTGCTAGGTATTGAACTTGGGACCTCAGAAATTGCAGAGCAGTCTCAGCGCGCGTGCGCGCGCGCGTGTGTGTGCAATGCCAAAAATGTATACACAAAAATGTATGCATATCTTGAGAGAGATTATCTGTGTACTACTTTTGAAAGTTGAATTTGGGGAGCAATATGTAGTATGACATTTCTTCAAATGATGGCGTTAATCAAGTGAATCCTAGCACCACATGCAACTGACAGGACAGCTAAGGAAAGTGTCAGAAGCACAGTTGTCCTTTGAGGAGCTCAAGACCATGCTGAAGTGGTCTTTGAAATTCCAAACTGTGGGAGTACAACAGCAATGGAGGCATGAGTGTGCAGCAGAGCCTCCGACGTGCCTAACAATGGCACACGTTTGTGGTAAACTTGAGACACATGGTACCTTGTGTTATGTGTGCAAGGCAAGACCCGGGAGGTCTCACTGTGCAGCAAGTCCTGGTGCTTCTGTGGTAACCACTTTGAGCACCTCTTGTCGTTGCCAAAGTCAGTGTGACTTGTATTCATCTTTTCTCATCGGTTGTTGCTGTTGTTGTTGTTAGGTGCCATCGAGTCAGTATCCGACTCATAGTGACCCTCATAAGGTTTTCAATGGCTGATTGCTTTGGGATTGTCTTGGGAGTGGATTGCCAGGTCCTTCTCCCATTTTTGTGGTGCTGGGAATTAAACTCGGGACCTCAGAGACTGCAGCGCAGCGCTCTACCAACTGAGCTAAATCCCAGCCCTTTCTCATCGGTATATATTGAATATTACCACTTTAATATAGTTATTTTTTCCTTTCTTAAAATGTATGTACATTTTTGGCACCTTCTGGGTGTCTGTGTGCACGCATGTGTAATGAAGCTAAAAGGCTGTGCATGTAATGCTTGAGTACGTTTAATCCACCCACACAGTGGAATATTATCCAACCTTTAAAAAGAATAAAGTTAATTTATGGATACTATGGAGAGATGTTAAGTGCTGTGTTCAAAATAAAAGCCAATATGTGCATAATCCTATGAATAACACATTTATTTTCTCCAGGCAGATACCGGTAGGAACATCTAAGGGAGAGATGGCATGTGCATTTTAGCATGCTCAACAGCGAAAGGATAAAAGGCCTCACAACAGTTATTCTTGTTAGTTCCTAGAATTAAGACTGATGAGGGAATCTTCCACTGTTTTTCCTGTTTATATTTGAATTTTAATGACTAATAAAAAGTTATAATAGATCAATGAAGAAAACTGTGCCTGGAGCCCTAGGAGACGGATCTTAGAAAAATAAGCTAGCTCCGTTGATTCTCTCTGATAGTGGCTTGCAGCTGGGACTGTTCTGTTTTTCCAGGGGATGTTTGGTAATGGCTGGAGGTATTCTGGTTTGCCACACAGTACGGCTGTCACCAGGCCTTCGGGTATAGATGACAGAGGTGTGGCTGACCTTCCTACAGCACATAGAGCGGGACCCACAGCAAGGATGCTCGGATTCACATTGTCCCCAGGCCAAGGTTGAGAATCTCTGCTCTGCACAGGCTCCGTGGTCTCCCTAGACCTGTAATTTTGGAGAATGAGGTCCTCTGTTGGCATGGGAAGAGGCAGAGGTAAAACCGGCCGTGGCTTCAGAACGCCCAGACCCATGCATAGAAGCCTTCAGAGTGGTTGCTCTGCGACTGCCTGGCCAGCCAACAGTTTGTTGTTGTTAGGTGCTGTCCAGTCCTGTCGGACTCATAGCGACCCTCATGGGGTTTTCAATGGCTGATTGCTTTGGGACTGCCTTGGGAGTGGATTGTTTAGCAAGAAGAAAAAACTGGTCAGGTGTCTTGTGGGTCCATGAATACTTTATTATCTAAGAAATTCTCCACATATGTTGTTGTTGTTAGGTGCCGTCAAGTCGGTATCCAACTCATAGCGACCCTTACAGGGTTTTCAATGTCTGACTGTTTTGGGATTGCCTTGGGAGTGGATTGCCAGGTCCTTCTCCCATTTTTGCAGTGCTGGGAATTGAACTCGGGACCTCAGAGACTGCAGTGCAGCGCTCTACCAACTGAGCTAAATTCCAGCCCCTCTCCACATATAGGTGCCATAAAACTGTTTTATTCAGTATTGAATAGTTGAATCCAAGGCTTTGCCTATGCTGAGCTCGTGCTCTACCATGGAGCCACAGCGCCAGCCCCTTTTTTCATTTTGGCTTTGAGACAGGGTCTTTGTAATTGCACAGCCTACCTCTGGCCTTGACCATGTTCTGTCCCTGCCTCAGACTCCTGAGCTCCTGGGATTATGGCTGGGCATGTGCCCCACCTCCAGCTCTTAAGCCTTGCCTAGTTCACCTGTTTTTGTCCTCTAGAAAATTTATTTGAAGCTCAGTCTAAGTGAGAGCTGGACAGAGCCAGTATTGGCTTGTAGTATGCTCATTATAATTTCATCAGCATAGTTAAGAGTGGAGGATGAGAGGAGATAACCTCGTGGTCTCAACTTAAACTTGGTTCAGCTTGGTCCAATTTGAATGGTTTTCTTAGTGCACTAAAGCCTTTTGGTTCAGGATATCAACAAACAGAAAGCTCTTCTTGTCAGACTCTGCTGCTTTTCCCAGGCTTTTGCTAGGTGGTCTATGTCCTCCAGATTTTACTGCCCTAACATGGTTCACTTCTGCTATCTAAGCATGAGCTAGAAATACCCAGAAATGTATTTAACTGCTTCACAATACCTTTGGGGCTCAGTTGGTAGAGCACTGCTCTGAGCTCTCTGCGGCCCTGGGTTTGATCCCCAGCACCACAAAAATGGGAGAGGGACATGACAATCCACTTACAAAACAATCTTGAAACCCTCAGCCACTGAAAACCCTATAATTAGCAAAGAAGCACTGACATAGTACTGGGTATGGCACGGTGTCAAGGAGTGTTTCCCTCATTTCTACATAGGGTCACTATGAGTCAGACCCAACCTGACGGCACCTAACACCAACAATATGATACCTTTGCAAACATTGTTACAAACAGCTTTTACATATTATTTACTTCGGTGAATATGTGCCCCTTCTCAAATACAAAGGATTTCCCCTCTGGTTGGTATATGTAGAACTGGGAAACTGTTTCATGTAATTATTTGAGTGCCTCAAGCTTATTATTTTCCACCAAGAGTCAGAGTTATGGGGAATGCTCTCAGATGGAAGATGGTGGTATGGTGGTGTTAGGTGCCATCAAGTTGGGTCCAGCTCATAGCGGCCCTCATGGGGTTTTCAATGGCTGATTGTTTCTGGCTTGCTTTGGGGGTGGATTGCCAAGGCCTTTCCCCCCTGGAAGAGAGATAAGCTGTTTTTAGTACCAACTTGATAGCTTGCAACTCCATCCCATCGGTCATAGCTTTATCGTCTTGGCTCGTCTCTTGCATTTGAGATGACCTGGTTCTTTGGACACGGATTCATCCTGTTTCCATATCTGTGGGTAGAAAGGGCAGTGGAAAGAGCAGAGCCCACAGTGTGCCGGGTATTTATAATCACTCCCGGCTGTGGCTGCAGAGGGAGGACCATTTATTCAGCCCAGGGGATCAGCCAAGGAAAGTCTTCCTTTTAAAAGAGAACCAAAAGTTCCCTCGGAGGAGGCGGCATAAAATTACCATTGTAAAACTGGGAAGATGTTGCTAATGGGACTATGCTGAATGGTATCACTAATTAAATAAGGCACTTTGGAATTAATTGACAGCCTGCACTTAGAAATATAATGGCATATTAATCAACCACTTGTAGCCAGAGCCTAATGCGATTTATGATGTGAGGGCAGAAACTTTCTCCTGATGTTTCCAAGCCAGAGCTTCAACTTTGTTCTTTAATCTCCTCCCGAAACGAATGTACTGCATTTGCGTGTGAGGCACCCAAGTGAATAAATAAGCCGGAGTTTCAGAGGGGACAACACAGTGGGATTTATTTTGCAAAGAGCAATTGCAGACATATGTCATATGTCATTACCGGAGAGCTGGCAACAGCGTTATTCATTATGTGGTTTCAGAGTGTTCTAAATTAGAGAAATGGATTATTGGAAGTGGATGATTTCCCCAGATTGCTCCTTAATAGTGACTGAGGGGTCTGCATCACTCATACTTGCAATGGAGATGATGCCAAAACCCAGCAGTGGCTGACTAAAGCAAAATGTGAGGTCCGCTGGGGCTGGGCTTGAAATGCTGCCTAATTGTGTGCCTCTTGCTTCCTATAAATGTCTTGGGGTCTCCAAGGTTGGGGTGTGTTCGGCAACAGCAGAGGGAAAGTGAAGGTTTCTAAGTTATTTACCTCTCCGTCTCTTCATGCCTCCTTGCTGCTGTGCATGCACGGAAGTGATCACCAACTCAAAATATGTCACTCCATTTGCTCTTTCCTGTTCCCGGGAGCTGTGTACCTTAGCAGGCTTCTGAAGCTGGCCTGACCTGTCTAGAGTGGCTGGGATTCCCCTTCAGTTGAGCAGCCTGCTGCTGGGTTCCTTCATTTATTCTTTACGTGCCAGCTGCTGAGTGCAGACAGATAAGGCAACCAGAATCTCTGGGATCCAGACGGCTTTTAGTCTCCTGGGGAGGCAGAAACTGAGTCACGCACGTCTGCCAGTGAGTCCTGGTCACTTCCTGATGCCATCACTTACTACTAACTTTCCAAGTAGCCACGTTCCAGCTGTACTGGCCTCTTTTCTCTTATTGTAATATTCCAGGCTCTTTTCCACCTCAGGGCCTTTGCACCACCCCTCTCTATCTGGAAGTTTCTTCCTATGGCTGTCACTCGTTCTTCAAGACATTTTAACTGCTCCCTTCTCTGAGAGCACTTTCTTGATATAGTGTTGTTGTTGTTGTTAGGTGCCGTCGAGTCGGTATCCGACTCATAGCGACCCTCATAGGGTTTTCGATTGCTGACTGTTCCGGGATTGCCTTGGGAGTGGATTGCCAGGCCCTGCTCCCATTTTTGCAGTGCTGGGTATTGAACTCAGGACCTCAGAGACTGCAGCACAGTGCTCTACCCACTGAGCCAAATCCCAGCCCTGATATAGTCTAGGACTTCACTAACTGTAGCTACTTCCTGTTTTGTACCCTTTTATTTTTTCCCCCTTCACCACACTGGTAAACATGTCTATGTCTTCTGTCTTTACATACATGTTGCCCCTCTCCCTCTAGAAAGCATGTCATAGAGGCAGGGATTTCTGCCTTCCCTGTATTTGGCTGACATCATCTAAAATTGAAGGCCATAAACATTTAGTGTTGAGGGATACTTAGTGATAGAAAATGCCGTCAGCTCTGGGATTCCATAATGGAAAGGCCTCATGTGGGTGGGAGTTTCCCGGATGACTTCTATGAAGCACTGACCTTGCAAATGTTAGGTGTGCATGATGTGGGTAGGAGGAAGAGAAAGGAGGGGTGCAGATGGGAGAGACAGCAGGGTTTAGCTTGTATAGGGGAGTTTGGCCGGCTTGGCATCAGGCCAGGGAAGTGTACTGGGGACCACTGATTGAGAGGCAAGGAGGACAGGAAGGGACTGGGGACATCACCCAGGAGCCAAGAGAGCTGGGCCGGCATTGCAACTACATCAGGAGGCCATTGGAGGAACAGAAAAGCATTGGCTTGGCGGCACCCAGCAAGGACTACGATGAGAGCGTCTGGGCTTCTGAGAGAAGATGTGTCTGGGAGGGAAAAGCAGGCAGTTGCCCGCATTGATGATAACACAGAGCAAAGCGCTCAGGTCCTCTGTATGGAGGGAATGAGTTCATGGATGTGGCAACATTAGAAGGCAGTTTGTTTTTAAAGAACACTGGCTAAAATTTGCAGGTTTTGTTTGCATGGGATTGTGAGGCCAGGGGGTAGGGGAGGGGGCAGCATGGTATCCCTGCTTCTTAAAAATGCCTGACCATGTTGTCAGGATCTTGAATGGTATCTAAATCAGACACCTCTTCTCTTAGCCTGTGGCTGCTGCTGTTGTTGTAGGTGCCGTGGAGTCAAGTCTGACTCATCCAACCCCATGTACAACAGAAGAAAACACTCCTTGACTCTGTGCCAGGCACACAATCTTTTTAAGTTTAAGCCCATTGTTGGAGACATTTTATCAATCCATATAGTTGAAGGGCTGCCTTTTTTCTGTTGACCTGCCACTCCCCAAACATGATGTCCTTCTCCAGGGATTGGTCCCTCCTGACAACATGTCCAAAATATGTAAGATGTGGTCTAGCCATCCTTGCTTCCAAGGAGCACTCTGGTTGCAGTTCTTATAGGACAGAACTGTTGGTTCTTTTGGCAATGTTCATCTCCAGCACCACAATTCAAAAGCATCAATTCTTCTCCTGTCTCCCTTATTTGCTGTCCAGCTTTCATAAGCATATGATGTGACTGAAAATACCATGGCATGGGTCAGGCACACCTTGTCTCCAATGTGACATCTTTACTTTCAACACTTTAAGGAGGTCTTCTGCACCAGCTTTTCCCAATGCAATACATCTTTTGATTTCTTGACTTCAGCTTCCATGGGTGTTGATTGTAGAATCAAGTAAAGCAAAATCATGGGCAACATCAGTCTTTTCTCTGTTTATCATGAAGTTCCTTACTGACCCAGTCATAAAGACTTTTGTTTTCTTGATGTTGAGGCGTGATCCACACTGAAGGTTGTGTTCTTTGATCTTCCTCCTGTGGCTGCTAGCAAGGCGAGGGCATATGACTCAGGTGTCCCTGACTCTCACGGTTATCATACAGGGTTTTCGCTGGTGTCTGTGACTCTGTACACCTAGAAGTCAAAGTTCATTTTGATGAGTTAACTCCAGAACCCCACCCCCCCACCCCCTGTCATGGAAGTGGCCCAAGCTATTCCACATCAGGGTACAGGGAAACTGCGCTCTACCTTTCTCAGTTTTAAAGTCTAAAGATGGCCTGGATATGGGTGTGGATGCTTTGGAAATGACGCAGAGCTCATAGTAAAATGACACAGGCTCTGGTAACAGGCCACTCCCAATTCCTAGTGGCTTTATGCACTTTGGGTCTGTGTCTCCTCACCTGTAGCCCACCATGCGGGTTCTCATGCATGGACATCTCTGCTCCATCATGTGATGTGGAAACCCAGGCTTCTTCCATGCGGGGCTCTGCTGTGATGGTTGCCAAAGAGGCAGGGTGCCATGGGCTTGAGGGAGTGCAGATCTGTCCTTCCCTTCCGATCACATCAGCCCCAAAGCAGCCACCCGGCTACACCTAACTGCAAAAGCAGCTAAGATATGGAGGAAAAACCAACCTGCCAGTGGATAGATGGGCTGGAGTTTACCTCAGTTGGTAGAGTGCTGCTCTGTGCGCTCACAGGCCCGGGGGTTCCGTCCCCAGCACCACAAAAGTGGGAGAAGGACATGGCAGCCCACTCCCGAAACAATCAGCCATTGGAGACCCTATGATAGCAGAGAAGCACTGACATAGTGCTAGGGAATGTTTCATTCTGTTTTACATTGGGTCACTTTGAGCCGGACTTGACTCTACCACACCCAACAATACCAGCAAGCAAGCCCTGCCTCCAAACAGCCTCCACAGAAGTGGGAGCTAGCCAAGATTGCTCTTCTACCAATTATGATATTTAATGACCGAACCAGTTCACACATTACTGAGTGTGGTAGGCATTGTGTTTCCCTCATTATTTCTGGAAAAAAGAAAGTGGTTCTACACTTCTTACTCCCCACTGGGGCTCCTTAAACTATGTCTCTACAAGCAATGGGATAGTTAAGGGTTTTCAGCTCTGCAGATGAGTGAGCCTCAGAAGGCAGGCAGGCTTTGAAGTTGGGAACCAAAATGCACAGGAACCAAGGAAACAAACCCCTTAGGGTTTGAACTTGGCTCTGTCCCAGCTTCCCACAAGCCCCTGATTTGTATGGGGATGCAGCTTAGCCCTTTGCAGAGATGGCTTGGTTTCTGCATCAGTTCAAGCCTCCTTCTGCATCAGCCAGCTTTAGGATAGGATGAGAATGATACCTTAAAATAAAAGCTTTGGTGCCCAGAGAAATCAGATCATCTTTTAAGACTTGGCATAAGGGATGTCTCTTTCCTAAAACTCCTCCAGATATGCTAACCAGCTCTCTGTATACAGTGGACAGTTTCTTTATATCATCCGTAATGAATCCTGTCCAGCCTCTGATAGCTCCTTGGCTTTAATAACACAGTTTGTTTTCTTATTTAAAAATAGAATACCAGTTCATTGCAGAACGTTCAGAAATTACAGATTACAAAAATCAAGTAATAACTATGGCTGCTTTAATTATTGCTGTCGGATATTGTATCTGTCATTAGACTAAAAATGTGGAATGCAGGGATTATATCTTTCTCAAGCCTTGGCCACTGAATTCCTATTTGCAAGTACAGATCCTGACAGGCATTAACCTTAATTATTGTCGTTGTTTGGTGCCCTCAAGTCAGGCCCAACTCATAGCGACCCTGTGTACAACAGAATGAAACCCTCCCCAACACTGTGCCTTGCCTGGCACTATGTCACTGCTTTTTTGCTGTTCATAGGGTTTTCAATGGCAGATGATTTCAGGAGTGGATTGCCAAATACTTCTCCCATTATTGTAGTGCTGGGGAACGAACCCAGGGCCTCAGAGAGCTCAGAGAAGCACTCTACCAGCTGAGCTAAACCCCAGCCCCAAACCTCCTTTCTAAAAGAGTGGGAAAGGCTAGATGGATAGGGAGGAGAGGTGACCCAAGCACCTCTGCACAGAGGAGCACACTGTTTGCCGAGTAAGCCAGGACAAGGTAGCGATGAGTTTTACGTGGCGCACATGGGTTAGCATTAGCCAAAGCCACGCTGAGATCAAATTGCAAATTCCTTAGTCTGCAGACCGTTGAATGTTAAGTTCTTCAGGAAAGTTGGTTTCCTGAGTTTAAATAACTGTAGAATGAGGTTAGATGCCACTAGATAGCACTCACACTGTAGATCTCAGTGTTCAAAGTATGTCGCTCACTCACATAAGGGTGTTGTGGTGTCTCTTCTGTGAAGAAACTCAGGAGCCAGGCTGCTGCCAGGTCATACCTATGCTCCAGGGGCTGAGTTTGCGGGGAAAACACAGCCTGAGGGCTGCCCTTGGGCTCTGTGTGTGGGAAATGACTTCTACCTATGTTCACTGGTCGGGACTAATCACCTGGCCTCGATCACCTGCAAGTCTTTGACGTGCCCAGGCATGACAGCAGAGCAAGGTGTGGATGAACACCACTGTATCTCCCAACATCACTGTGACTCATATGGCACTAATTAGGAGATGTTGTTGTCAGGTGCTGTGGAGTGTCCGACTCATAGCAACTCTATGGACAGCAGAGGAAACACTATTGTCAGTGCTTCTCTGCTATTCATAGGGTTTTCAATGGCTGAGTGTTTATTGGGAGTGGGTTGCTGGATCTTTCTCTCAAGCCAACAGCACCTAGTGTTCCCAGGCGGTCTCCCAACCAAGGACTGATCAGGCCCGTCCCTGTGTAGCTTCCGAGATCTGATGGGATCAAATGCCACAGTGCTACAGTGGCAGGCTAATTAGCAGATAGTATGATCAAAATGGTTCTACCTGAGGGCACTGGCCTTAGGCTTACCCTGGGTCTGAGCCTTCAGTGAGAATGATCGCATGATGTGGGTCAAGTTTGTAATCTCAGTAAGCCCCACTTGCCTCTTTGAAAATTGAGAATAATAACATCATTAATTAAATAATATCTTAACCAGTGAACTTGGGCACCATGTGAATTTAGTAAATAATATCTTTAAATAGTTGTTAATACTTAAAATAATGACCATTTTTACAAAGCTCTTATTAGTAACGGTGGCAGGAAGACATCTGCTTTGCACCTTCGAATATTCTCAGTTTGAGAAATGCACGCACATACCTCACAAAGGTTTAGAAAAAGACTCCGTGCTCAGTTTTCCCAGGTACCCCAAAGAAATGGAGGGACAACTGCATCAAAAATCCCATTGCCCACACAGCATTCGTCACTGAGTACCGTGCAAGACTGTGTACCCCATTTTTCAAGGAAAAAAAATCGAGGAGGAGGGCATCCCACCATTTCCAACACGGCCGCCTGGGTCTGGAAATGATTGCTGCGTGCACGTCATTAACCCCACTGACTCCCTCTTGGCAGAAAGGCTGAGGCAGCGCGCTCAGCTGCAGTTCTGCCAAAACATCAACAGACTCAATAAACTGTCCTGAAATTTAACATGCGTCTGCTGTCTGCCGAACAGCTCTGGGCACAAATAGGTTTCTTTTATTATGGACAGAAAGGCCAAGTGAAATTTTAATCAGACAGACAGGGAAGGTATCTGCGAACGCTGAAATGCCAGCCCTGCTGGTATTTCCACGATATTGAACTTGTCTTCTGGGGGCCTTTGGAGCTATTTCAATTAGCTGTGAGACATATACCCGTGTCTTCTGCAAAGTCTCCTCTTTTTAATTAAGCTACTGTTCACCAGAATATTAGAAGGCATGCATTTCTTCTTGTAATACACAGACTTTTGAGGAGAAAACGAAGCAGTCGAAACATTTACATTTAGAAAAGTGCATTGTTATCTTAATCCTTGAGCTCCTTGCCAAGGTCACAGTACTCTTCTTACTGGATATTGTGAGCATTTTCCTCCCTTCCATCCCAGTCTTTACATTTCATGGTCTTCACGTTGTATTACTGTATACTTTTGCTTGCATACACAGTTAGCCTGCTTTCCATTTTTCTTTTTAAAATAGTATAATATCTGATATAAGCAAGAAATACCTGTAACAATGTGGACATTTGGGAGGCATACTAAAATGAAAACCCTTGACCCTATCACCCAACTTAAAAATTAAAACATTTATCAATATCATGGAAATGACCTCTTATTTTCATGAAAATAATGGAGCGCCATTTTTAGGGTACATGGAAGCACCCTAAATCACTGGAAACACTAGACTAAAAGTGGTGCTTCTACAAGTCAAAGCTTTGTCAATCTATGCAAGCTACGTTGTTCCTAAAAATAAGAAAAGGCCCCTTGAGTGAGTGAGGGACTGTGGTACCAGCTCTGACATCCATCCAGTCAGACAATTTATCCATTCATTGCTTCCTGTGTTTATGGGTTCCTCCATTCCTTCATTAAATACGAAGCATATTTAAGGCCTTCATAAAACTAAAGCTCATAATGATAACTGCTATCATCTAAATGGTGCTGGGATTTAGCTCAGTTGGTAGAGCGCTGAGCTGCAGTCTCTGAGGTCCCGAGTTCAATTCCCAGCACTGCAAAAATGGGAGAAGGACCTGGCAATCCACTCCCAAGGCAATCCCGAAACAGTCTGCCATTGAAAACCCTATGAGGGTCGCTATGAGTTGGATACCGACTTGATGGCACCTAACAACAACAACAACAACAACATCTAAATACTAATGCTCCTCTAAAATTTTTAAGTTAAAACCGTAACCCTGAAAGTAAGAGTGTTAGGAGACAGGATCATGGGCCAGAGCCCTCACGAATTGGGTCATTGCTCTTAAAAGGAGGCTAAAGACACCCTTTACCCCTTTCACTGAGTGAGGTAGGCAAAGTAGGCTGTCTAGGTTATCTAGGAGGAAGTGGACTGACACCTTGGACTTGAGCTTCCCAGCCTCTGGAAATGAGAAATAAACTTTTATTGTTAACAAGCCACCCTAGTCTGTGGTGTTTCATTATAGCCCAGACAGAATATGGTAATGATTATTACAATGTATAATGATAACATCCTGACCATCGTACTGGGGTTCTGTTGAGAATTCCTTGTGAGACTTGAGGTGGGCATTAGATTTTGTTTACGTCCTTGGTGTTATAGTCATATATATATATATATATATATATATATATATATATATATATATATATATATATATTTATATATGCATTTCCTTCAAGAGTATCAGACAGGGGTCCATTTGAAATACCTTTGCTCACATTGAAAAGGCCAAAAGGCAAATACAAGGTGTTTGCATTGACATCCTGTTTTTTCCACATTTTTAAGAAATTGTGTTTGCTTGAAGGGAAGCCCTCCTGGAGTCTGGGTGGAATTGTAAAGTCAGTAATTCTGTAGTTTCTGATGGTTGTCTGAACTGTTTAACCTCAGGCTAACGAGGCAAGTCTTACTTACCCCAGGCTGCCCTTCCTGCTAGCTCTCCACCCACAGTTCCTGAACTAATTTTATACTCAAAATTCTCAGTGATGGTTTTTCTTCATGCTGACTCTTAACTAGGAAAGAGAGCCTTGGCTCTTGGAGGGAGATGGCAGAGGGAACATTAGGGCATGTGCTCCCTGCAGGAGGAGGACATGGTCCCACCAGCACCCACCTGAAGGACACAGCTGCAGGATCCCCTCCCCAGCCAACAAGGACCATTGTTTTCCTTTGAATGTCATTTGAGTAGACCTTAGCCATTTGAATAGTCTCAGCAAGGAAATATTTGACATGATATCATTCCTGTAGCATTTTTTTTTTAAGAAAATGAAAACATCTGACTCTAAATTCTTCTCTTTATTTCTGATCAGAGCAGCAGGGTATGCCTATTTTTGAAAAGACAAATATGTCCTTCATATACAGAGAAAACTGCATCCTCCTTCCTTCACCCAACCACTTAGAAGTTACTGATTGCTTGGGGCAGCTTTGCTGACCGCCTGCATATTTACAAATGTAAATGTGCATTAATGTGTGGATTATTGTGGGGGTGGGTTTAGGAAAAGAAAATGGAGTCATACTTTTCTGTCCTGTTCTTTTCTACCTGACAGATAGAAGCCTCCTTCTATGCTAGCATGTACAAATATTCTCTCATTTTCAGTGATCTTCCGTGTTCATTACCTGGCCAACCCCTAATTGATTTACTCAGTCATATGATGATGAAAATTTGGATTGTTTATCATTATTTTTCTTGAGCACCTAGGAACAAATTCTAAGCATCTGATTCTGTAAATGAGATTTTTTTGTTAGAATGGACAGCTCTTGAGTTTAAACCATGGATGAAAATGTCCTTCTCTTCTTTGGAGCCTTTTGCTAAGTTGGACGGAAGTATCAAGTGAGTCAAGGAAGGAAGTCATCAAGCGTGGTCATGGTTGGTTTTGTAGAGGAAGCAGTAGTTGAGAAAACACCTGTCCCAGGGAGGAAAAAGGAGTCTATCACTGTTTTATGGCCTCCTTTTATTTTCAGGCCATAAACCTGTCTGGGTGGCCACTCTTCACAGAGGGAGACATTAAGTTAATGGGTTTGGGACTGAATCCCTGAACGTTGTGATCCATGCTCAGTATGTGGCAGGAACAGAGCCTGAAGCCCAGGCGAAGACTCTCCTGAAATTCTTGTTGGCCACACCATCCTCACTCTTAGGTTTCATCAGAAAACAAACCACCCATGTTCTCACCTGCTTCACACAAATCACACAACCTGCCTGAGTCACAGTGTCCGGAACTCATGGTTAACCCAGGGCCTATCAATTCTCTGAACCCTCCCCAGTGGGTTTCTCTCTCCCCTTCTTCCTCTCCCGCAGTCCACATCACCTCTTTGCCTGGCTGGCTGCTCTCTCTCTTTCTCTTAACCACTCTTTCTCCTACAGGCCATTCTCTGGCTTCTGGAGGAATTCTCTGAAATCATTTTTTTCAGGATGCTCTTTTTGTTTGCAACCCTGTGCTGGTTTCTTATCAGGGGGGAAAATGTGAGAGATCTCCCTGCAGCTTTGCAGGACCTGCATTTCCACACAGCACCTTGATCCCCTTTCCCTGGTCCCACTTCTCCTCACACTGGTCATTTATCAGGTTCTGGAACAAACACAGCTGGTTTGTATTTCAGAGACGCTCTGCACCCTTCCTGTGGTCACTTAAGCCTGTGGTTTTATGGGTTTTCCTTCTCTTCTGTCCTTTCTCACTGCCAGCATCATCTTCCCTCCAAGAGGCAAACACAACCCTTCCAGCAACAGTAGATGCTCTGTTCTCAGGTGTTAATGGTGGGTATCAGGCCACGTTTGTGTCCTACAGAATACACATGACAGCCTGCCACCTGTGGCCTTCCACGGATCTCTCCCACAAGGATGAAGTGCCCTGAATTTGGTTTCCACATGGATATTACACTCATTGCCCAGTCTAGTCCTCCGTAGGACTACCCAAAAGGTATTTGTTGAATTGAAGGTGAAGAGAAGAGATGGAATGTGCATTTCTTTGAGTCTCTGTAATGTCTTAACCTCCTACCAGGTGACTAGGCTCCATGATCCTCCATTTCCTGCCCATCAGCAAATGTCTAGACTTCACAGATCTTAACTTATTTGTCAACAAAGCATTGCCCCACAATAGCAGCTGCATTGCATAAACTGGGCCTTTTCCAGTCATGTACATGGATGGTGGGGAGCAAGTGCCTGCACTGTGTGCCCCTAAAAAAATAACTAAGGTCATAATCAGGAAAAGAAAAACAGGACCATAGCAAATGGATCATAAAACATGCAGCACTCCAGACAGGAAGGACCAAAGGAGCTTTTCTAAAAGCTGCTGTGATGGGAGATCAGAGCTGCAATGTGGAAATGCCTGGGGACCTTTGCCCCCATGAATCATGTATTGGGGAAGCAGCTGAGCATCTACAGATGTCAAATAACCAATAAAATTTCATGAATGGTAATGCTCACCGGTATCCTGGAGAACGAGGCTGACCTTACTACATGATCTGCTAACAAAATGAGGTCATTTGTCTTCCATGGGAAATGGCCACTTCCTTCTTGTTTTTATTTCTTCATTGGTAAGCAGCTGCTTTAATAAGCCTGCATGATCTTGGAGGGCATGTTCCTAAGTTCTAGGAAAACCTGGAAGAGAATTACAGAAGGAGATGCTGCCTCTAAAATACGCCAGGAAAAATGAGATGGTGTCTGAACTTTTTTGAGAGATGCAATCTTTCTGCCTCTGTGGTGCAACGTACTTTCCTGTGTTCTGTGATGGTGCCGGGGGAAAGGAGAAGTTCGTTCATCATGCAGCTTGGATAGGTGCGTCTCTGCCTCTCCTGGGGTGGGAGGAGTCTCTCCTTCCCTTGGAACTCCCTGTGTCTTTATTCAGTCCCCAACATTCATAGCAAATTCACCCACACCTGTCTTGAAGCTGTTAAATATGGCGCCTCAAGTGCCCACTTCTGTGGCCATGATACAAATCATGTCTTGCTATGTAGCAACAACATACCGCTTGTGCCTGCTATGCTTCTCTGTGTCTGCCATGAGTCAGCTGGTCCAGCTTGGGGGCATTTGGGTGGCTTTCATGGTGTTGCGGGGCCAGCGGGACCTGGGTCATCCAACTGTGCATGAGGCTTGGGTTTCTTCCATAGGAACGTGTTCTGGGGTCTAGCCTGGAGAAGTTGCTGCCTACAGGGGTTGCTTCTGCGTCGTCATCATTTTCATGGGTATGGGAGCCACTGGAGGTGAGCTGGAACCCTGTCACTGCAGCCCTGATTTTATTGGCCAGAGCAAGTCACGTGACTGGTGACGAAGTCAAGGTGTAGGAAGTGTGTTTGCTACCATGGGGACTGGAGTTTGTATATTAAAGGGTCTGGCCACAGGGGCAGGGAAGAGCTGAAGAAGTGACAGATCCCATGACTCAGTGTCCCACCCCTTAGCAGAGGAGCTGGTGGTGTTGCCTTACAATGGGGATTGTAATCAGTAGGGAACGTGTCACACTGCAAATGCCCACAGATATGTCTTGACTCTTGCATAGCCTATTGACTCAAGTAGATGGAGAAGTGTGACTAGTGATATGTTTTTCCTCACTTGAATAGAAAAATCTACTTCCTGTCCCCCATGTGTATCTGCCTTCTAAAATAAGCCAGGAAAAAGGAGATGGTGTCTGACCAGATGGTGTCTGACTGAGCTGGTAAGAATGGACCTTTAAGCGTTTCCCTTCTTGGATTGTAAAATAAAATTCCAGGTCTCCTCAGCCTGGGTGCCCTGCCCTTCACACTTCAGCTGTTCATTCCACCCTTGTTCCTTGAGGTCCCCTTATGTGCCTGGAGCCTGAAGATGTCCTCGAATGGGGCAGAGCTGGATTTAATCTTGGGTTTAAAGTATAACCTGAAGCTTTTAAAAAAGAAAACAAACAGTTGCTTGTCTACCAATGGTAACAGGTATAACGAAAGAGTAAGGTATTCCACAGGAGAAAATAAAGGTGGGGTGGGCAGATGGGAGAGAGATCTCCTTGGACAGGAGGTTCTGGAGGGAATGAGCAGGATGGGAGACCAGAGGTGCCAAGGTGCAGCCTGCAAAGCATGGGGTAGGAGAGCTGTAGGCAAAGGAAATGGCACATGGCAGCTCCCAGAAGTGGGAAAGACGTGGCTGAGTTGAGAACCCAAATGGAGACCAGGATGGCGAAGGTCTGAGGAGCACAAGAGAAAATATGGCAGAGGGAGGCTGAGGGTTGCAGAGGGCCAGGGCAACACCCACCCAGAGGAGATGCCTCTGGGGTCTTGAAGCCGCCCTTCCCACCTGGACAAATCCAGTGTCTTCTGCCTGACCCTTCCATGAAGTCATTCTGAATGCCACTGGTTTACTTTGACCTTTCCTCATTCTGACTATTTTTTTTCACAAGGGCAACAAAACCTCAATTTTTCATAATTGAAATTAATTCAAATCAGCATTTTCATACATGAAACTAGTGGTATATTTTTACTTAATTTGTATACAGTATGAAGAGCTTCATTAAGGGGTTCTCATAGGCTATATCATTCACTTGTTCTCTCATGGACCCTCTGTGCTGATCCCCCTCCCCCACTGGCTAATCTCCTCCCCACTCCAGATAAATCTCTTTGTATTTTCCAATCTTACATACATACATATACATATATATGCACATATCACTTTTAAGGTAGATAAAAGACACATTGCCTTCGGAAAAGCTGTTGCAAAAGACCTCTTTAAAGTGTTGAAAAGTGAAGATGTGGTACTGGCACAAAAATAGGCCCGAAGACATCTGGAGCAGAATAGAAGACCCAGATATACCTCAACACACCTATAGCCACCTTATTTTTGACAAAGGAGCAAAGCAAGTAAACTGGAAAAAGGACAGCCTCTTCAACAAATGGTGCTGGGAATCATGGTCATCCACATGCAGAAAAATGAAAGTGGATCCGCATCTCTCAATATACACGAGAATTAACTCAAAATGGATAAAAGATCTCAACATAAAACCAGAAACTTTAAAACTCATAGAAGGCAAGATAGGCAATACACTCCATCATATAGGCATTGGAAAAGATTTCCTTAATAGGACCCCAATTGCTCAAGAAATTGC
>VMDO01026807.1:0-26157 GCA_007922755.1 Pedetes capensis
GTCATTGGTCTGACAAAATTCTATCATGCGATCTCCAGCTTCGTTTCTGTCACCAAGACCATATTTTCCAACTACTGAGCCTTCTTCTTTGTTTCCAACCTTTGCGTTCCAGTCACCAGTGATTATCAGTATGTCTTGATTGCATGTTTGATCTATTTCAGATTGCAGAAGCTGATAGAAGTCTTCCCTTTCTTCATTTATGGCCTTCGTGGTGGGTGCATAAGTTTGAATAATAGTCATATTAACTGGTCTTCCTTGTAGGGGTATGGATATTATTCTATCACTGACAACATTGTATTTCAGGACAGATCTTGAAATGTCTTTTTTGATGATGAATGCAACCCCATTTCTCTTTAGTTTATCATTCCCAGCATAGTAGATCATATGATTGTCTGACTCAAAATGGCCTATGCTGGTCCATTTTAGCTCACTGATGCCTAGAATGTCAATGTTTATGCACTCCATTTCTCTTTTAACAATTCCTAATTTTCCTAGATTCATACTATATACATTCCATGTTTCAATTATTAATGGATGTTTACAGTTGTTTTTCCTCATTTTGAGTCATGCCACATCAGCAAGTTGAGCACCCTGGGGCTTTACTCCATTTCTGTCATCCTGGTAGACTCTACTTGGAGGAGGCAACTCTTCCCCAGTAGTCTTTTGAGTGCTTTCTAACCTGGGGGGCTCATTTGCAGGCACTATATCTGACAGTGTTTCTTTGCTATTCATAGAGTTTTCAATGGCTAGTTGTTTTGGGAGTGGTTCACCAGGTCCTACTCCCTAGTTTGTCTTAGTCTGGAAGCTCAGCTGAAAACCTGTCCACCATGGGTAACCTTGCTCATATCTGAGGTACCAGTGGCAGAGCTCTCAGCCTCATCGCAACACACAAGCCCCTACAATGCGGCAAACTGACAGACGTGTGGACACACACATATACACACCATATAATACCATATTATATAATACTGTATTATACTGTTGTATTTTTAAATGTGCTGTATGGTTTCTGCCTCAGGTCCTTGATATATGCTTTCTCTCTCTACCAATCCACTTCTTGCCTAATGAATGCTTACTATCCTTTAATATCTCATTTGAAATGTCACCTCTGGGAAGTTTTCTTTGATTCTCAGGTTAGGTTATGTTCCTTCCTGCCTCTATCATAAATTACATACTGCCATAGAACCTTGTTGTTGTTGTTAGGTGCCCTGGAGTTGGTATCCGACTCATAGCGACCCTCTGTACAACAGGGGAAACACTATTGTCAGTGCTTCTCTGCTGTTCATAGGGTTTTCAATGACGGATTGATTTTTGGGAGGGGGTTGCCAGGTCCTTCTCCCAGCCTACAGCTTCTGGTGTTCCCAGGCGGTCTCCCATCCAGGTACTAACCAGGCCTGACCCTGCTTAGCTTCCAAGATCTGACGGGATCGGATGCCACAGGGCTACAGCTGCAGGCCCATAGAACCTTAGACATGTCTTTATTTCTTTAAGCATGTTCTGTTGTTTATTTTCTAAGTTTATATGTGTTGTAATAAAAGTCTCATCTGCATTATCAGAGATTGTCATTTTGACCAGGCTATTTATGGTCGGGGAGAAGGACCCGGCAACCCACTCCCAAAAATCAATCCGTCATTGAAAACCCTATGAACAGCAGAGAAGCACTGACAATAGTGTTTCACCTGTTGTACGTGAGGTCACTGTGATTCGGATACCAACTTGATGGCACCTAACAACAACAACAATTTATGGTGGCTACAGAGGTATTGGATGATGCTTTGGATGGATGAAAGCATGAATGGACACAAATGATAAGTCCGCTGATGTTCGAGTTAGAATCTCCTGTGTTGCCCCTGCACAGGTACTCAGGAAATGCCTTTTGATTGGCTGGTTTGCTGGTTATTGGGTTAAAATGTGCTGGGAGGGGATTCCTAGGCTTGAGTCCTTGTCTAGGATTCTTACTGTGTGTACTCCCAGGTGATTTAGCATCTCTTCAGGGCCATGGATTCCCCCAAAGTCAAGCAAAAGGATCAACCACGTGGTCCGTAAGGGCCTTCTTGGTGGCAGACCTGGTGTCTGAATGTGGATCATCTCTGGAGGCCAATGGGTAAGGGATGCTGGGAACACAGAAGGCTATAAATTGTACTCCTACTCTGAAGGGTATTTCATGCCAGAAGAAGCGGGGTGCAGCAGGGCCCTGAGAGGCAGACCCAGGTTGGGGGAGAGGTGCTGGGGAGCACTGTCTGGGGCCATGGAAAGAGGGCAGGATGCGTTGGACTCTTCTCTTCCTGATTCTGAGGTAAGCTACTTGGCCGCTACCCTGTTATGTGATCTTGTGCGAGTTAATACCCCATGCCACGTCTCAATTGCCTTAGTTTTCCTATCTATAAAATGAGGTCCACAGGGTCATAGGAATTAAATGACTTAATCCATGTAAAGTGTTTAGAATAATGATCAGCAGACTAACAACTCAATAAACCTTAGTGAGGATGGCTACTGTTTTGTGGGTGTGTGGTTGCTGCCTTGGCTAATGGGGAAGGCACTCCAGTCAGGCAAAAGGTGCCCAGGTGTCTGATTCTGCACTTTGGCATTTACCACACTGCTCCGTGAGGTTGGCCACATTGGTGTTGTGAAAGGGTATGAGCTTTAAAGCATGGCTGACCTTTATCCGAATCCCAGGTCTTTAAACCACTTAATCTCTTTGAAATTCAGACTCTCATTTGTATAATGGGGGATTAAGACTCACCTGGGAGGATTACTCTGAGGGTTAAATATGTATTTGTGGAGCACCTATTGCCCAGCAGGCATGGTGTGAAACCTAATGGCTTTCCTCACGTTGGCATCAGGGAGCTTTGGGGGACAGCGGGAAGTGAGTGTCCTTCCCAGGGTATTGTTCCTGCAGATGGAGAGATAAATTTATTGTGTGGGTAATAAACTTATGGAACTCATCACCCTGGGACCTGGCAGGGGATGAATATGAATGGGCTCAAAAGGCTTTAGGAAAATGGATGAAGGCTGGGTCCTCAGTAAATTATTATAGCAACATTTCCTAGAAAATGTGCATTTAGGAATAGTGGTCATGCGGAGATACTCTGTGGGGAAAGAAATAAGAAGGAAATAGTTTCTCTAGTTAGAAAGCTTTGGGGAATTATGCTTAGAATACTCCGCTCCCATTGAGACATTCACATTGGACATTTGTTTCATCACTGACTCAGCAAATGTTCAAAGAATATACTACATGTCAGGCACTGGCCTAGGCACCTGTGGTACTGCAATGAAGAGAGCAAGCTTCCTGTCCTCATGGAGCTCAGAGTCCAGGGGGAAGATAAATGATAAGTAATAAACACAAGGAGCTAAGAGGTGGTACAGCAGGTACAAAGGTGGAAATGCATTGAAAGAAGAATGAGCAAAGGAATTCAGGGGGATTGCAAATGCCAGGGACAGGAGGGGCAGGCTGTGATAGTCCATAGGGTAGTCCCAGCAGTCTCACCTAGAAGTTGGCATTTGAGCAAAGGAGACGAGGAGATGAGGTAGTTGATCAATCAGCTATTGAAAGAAGCATGTTTCCCACAAAGGAAAGACCTGAAGCAAAGTTTTGAGGCTGAGGGCGCTTATCTGATCTTGCCAAACAGGGCCTGGTTGCCTGGAGACAGCAATGATGGGGAGAAGGAAGGATAGGCAATGTGTGTGGGGGAAGGGGAGCTTGTCAAGCACTGTCAAGGCTTCTGTATCACCGGCTTTAGTCAGAGGGGTGACAAGGTCTGACTCACACTATGTAAAGGATCTGACAAGGTCTGCAGGAAGGAGACTCCTTTACTTAATGCTGGTTCTCCCAAATGCATTTGGCCATGAGACTTCTTTTGTTCCCTGTATAGCCTTTTGGTGCTGGGAATCAGCTCAGTTGGTGGAGCGCTGCACTGCAGTCTCTGAGGTCCCAAGTTCAATTCCCAGCACCACAAAAATGGGAGAAGTACCTGGCAATCCATTCCCAAGGCAATCTGGAAACAGTCAGCCATTGAAAACCCTATGAGGGTCGCTATGAATCAGATACAGACTCGATGGCACCTAACAACAACTAACAACATAGCCTTTTAGGATTCTTGTACATATTGTACTTACTCCTTTCCCTTGGAGTTTCAGATACTTATTAAACTTCATGTAGTATTCCCCCAAAATATTTCACTTCTAGAATCTTTTGTTGTTAGGTGCAGTTGAGTTGGGTCTGAATCATAGTGACCCTACGTACAACAGAATGAAACACTCCCCAGTTCTGTGCCAGGAACATGATCTTATTTATGTTTAAGCCCATTGTTGTAGACACTGTGTCAATCCATCTACTTGAGTGTCTTCCTTTTTTCTGTTGAGCTGCCACTCTCCCAAACATGATGTCCTTCCCCAGGGATTGGTCCCTCCTGACAACATGGCCAAAATACATAAAATGCAGTCTAGTTATCCTTGCTTCCAAGGAGCACTCTGGTTGCACTACTTCTAGAACAGATCTGTTGGTTCTTTAGGTAGTCCATGGTATATTCAATATTTGTCTCCAGCACCATAATTCAAAAGCATCAGTTCTTTTCCTGTCTCCCTTATTCAATGTCCAGCTTTCACCACTATATGATGCAACTGAAAATACCATGGCATGAGTTAGGCACACGTTTGTCTTCAATGTGACATCTTTACTTTTCAATACCTTAAAGAGATCCTTTGCCATAGCTTTTCCCAATGCAATGCTTCTTTTAATTTCTTCACTGCTACGTCCACAGTTATTAATTGTAGAACCACGTAAAGAAAAATCTTGGATAACCTCAATCTTTATTTATTGTGAAGTTGCATCCTGATCCAGTTGTAAGAATTTTGTTTTATTGATATTGAGTCACAATCCATACTGAAAGCTATGTTCTTTGATCTTCATCAGTAAATGTTTCAAGTCCTCTTCACTTTCAGCAAGCAGAGTTGTGTCATCTGCATAATGCAGGTTGTTAATGAGTCTTCCTTCAATCCTGATGCAGTGTTCTTCTTCATTAAGTCCAGCTTCTCAGATTATTTGCTCAGCATAGAGATTGAAGAGATATGGTGAAAGGATACAGCCCTGACGCATACCTTTTTTGACTTTAAACCAAGCAGTGTTTCCTTGTTCTATTCAAACAATTGCCTCTTGGTCCATGTATAGATTCCTCATGAGTACAATTAGGTGCTCTGGTACTTTCATTCCTCACAGTGTTATCCATAATTTGTTATGATCCACACGGTCAAATGCCTTTGCATGACTGATAAAACATAGATAGACATCTTTCTGGTACTCAGCTAATGTCCATCTAACATCAGCAATGATGTCTCTGGTTCCATGTCCTCTTCTAAATCCAGTTTGATTTTCTGGCAGTTCCCTGTCTATATACTGCTGCAGTCACTTTTGAATGATCTTTAGTAAAATTTGGCTTTCATGTGATATTAATGATATTGTTCAATAATTTCCACATTTGACTGGACCCCCTTTCTTGGGAATAGGCACAAATATGGCTCTCTTCCAGTCAGTTGGCTGGGTGTCTGTTTTCCAAATTACTTGGTGTAAACATGGGAGCAGCTCCAGTGCTGCATCTGTTTGTTGAAACATCTCTGTTGGTATTCCATCAACTCCTGGAGCATCGTGTTTTACCAATTCCTTCAAGGCAGCTTCTACTTCATCCCTCAATACCACTGGTTCCTCCATATGCAACCTCTTACACTCTACCAACTGAGCTAGACCCCAGATCCCAGAATCTTTTTCTTTCTTTTAAAGACTGGTTAACATCTTGCTTAGCCAGTACTCTAAAACCTTTCTATTTTAGTGTGGCTTGTGAACCAGGTGCACTGGCATCATCTGGGAGTTGTTAGAAATGGAGAGCGTCAGGCCCCACCTGGGTCACTGTGACACATTAGAATTCCTATGCATACTAAAGATGTGAAATGCCCCATGATGGAACATGTGCTGAGCAAGGCTGCATGAGAGAGAAGTGGTGTGTGGCAGGGTGGGAACAACTTGAAGAGATGCCTGCTGTACCTGCTGTACTTTACAGAGATCGCTTGCCCAATACCCACCTGCAGTGTGGACCATCCAGGTGTTCCTGGAGTTGACTGAGCTGGAAGATCCTCCACGTGTGCCTCTGGGCCTTTGACGACTCATCATGGCTCAAGCCTTTATTAGAATCCTGTGATACCTGTTTAGAAGAATTGTTAGCCTCCTCGTGGAGCAAGGAGCCCTACAGGCTTATCACCTACACTGACATTCAGATTGCCCATCGCAATTCCCCAAAGACTTTCCTTCTGCCCTTTGGAATGCCTCTCGTTGGAGTGTCATGAAATTTTGGAGCCTTGTAGGAATACTCCCAGATGGTAAGGGATATGGATGGTGCTTACGAGCCAAGAGGAGGTCAGGGTTAGAGAGGTGACCCATGCATTCTCCTATGTCTGCTGCTCTCATGCTCCAAAGCACCCTGTCTATTCTTTTTGCCTCCCCTTCATTTTTCCTCTATCAGCAACCAGCTGTACTGGAAAAAGTACGTGCCTTGGGGTACATGCCTGGCATTTCCATCTCAGCTTTATTATTTCTGTCACCAGCTTCAGACAGGTGAGGAGGTCTGATTTACACAGTGCAAAGGCTCTGAGAAGTCCTGCACTTAGACTGTTCTCTCCCTGTAGTCTCTTTACTCCAACTTTGATCAGGGATGTACACGTATCTGCCTTTTGGAGTGGGTGTGAAGACTACATGAGAAAATCCTGGGGAATCCCCTCATGGGCTTTTTATGTGCCGTGGGCCTTAGATCCTAGAAAAGACTCTAATAGTACACACTAGTAGACCTGAAAATTGCTTGGATAGTGTGTGATTGCTTGGGATGGGACAGACTGAAATTGCTAGGCATGTGTAATGGCCCCAGATAAGCCACACTGACTCCCAGGTCTTCTTGTAAGCAAGGGACACATGGGCCTCCTGCCTTGGCCAGTTTGATGAAGCAGGAGCAAGGTGCTCAGCTTGGGTCCCTCCACTGTGCCTGTGAGGACCAGTGAGAGAAAGAGAGAAAAAGTCGACCTCTTCAGGGGTGCACAGTCTGGCAAGGCCAGTGTCCACGCCCCTCCACTAGGAGGGTCAAGAATTCTCACTGACTGTGACTGCTACCAAGGTGTGAGTTTACAGGGAGGAAACCTATGCATTCGTACTGAGTGTCTATGTAACTCAACGCTTCTTACAACCAGTTTAGAAAAGACAAGAAAGTCAACAGGCCTGAAAACTGAAACCTGAGTGACCATAGTCAGCACCAGCAAGGACACACGCTGCCCGGCCCAGCCTGGCATCACATGCAGAGGTTTCCCAGCCTTGGCATGATTGGCACTCAGGGCTGGATGATTCCGTGTTGGGGGTGTGTCCTGGGCATTGCAAGATGCTTATATACAGCGCCTCTGGCTCTACCCACTGGGTACTAATAGCACATATCCCAAGTCGTAACTACCCCAAATAGCTGCACACCTTGCCTACCGTCCCCTCGGGGGAAAGATTGGTCCCAGTTGAAAGCTGCTGGTCTACAGAGTACACAGCCCGTGGTCTCTGTCTTCCCAGTCTAGAAACCAAGCAGCAGCCACAGAAGCAGCTCTGGATTGCGCATGTCCAGTTTCCTCCACCTGCTGCCTTGGGGGAAGTTGGTGGTTGGCTGAGGGGCAGCAGTTAGCTAGGGTGCCCACCCACTTGGTATTCCTGATGTTCTGAACTAAGCTCCAGCCAAAGTGAACCTTGCAGATTCTCAGACAGCAGCCTCAAGGACTGGGGACTTCAGGCCAAGTCAGATAATGTGAAAATGATAATAATAAAAACAGGGATCCTGAGTGACCCTCTGCAGACTCCGAAGCAGTCTAGGGGCAGGGCTCAGGCACTGCCCTGCTCTCCCTCTGCCGTTCTAGTGCCACATCTCCTGCCTGAGGCCCAAACACAGTGAGAACTGGGGCCGCAATGGCTCAGCAGGGTGCTGCCTGATTGAACACTTCCCCGGACATTGTTGGCTGCTGGGAGCATTCCATCCTCCATTGATTTATTATTATATTTTTAAAGACGTTGAGATTTAAGACTCATCCAGGAGGCTGTGCTTGCCAAGACATAATTAGGAGAAAATGACCGAGGTAGTAAATATATAATTAACTCTTTTCTTAATGCCTTTTGCTGGCATTCTTAATCTAGCTGCACAGCCCGGGAAGCCAGTTCTTTGGAATCTCCAGGCAACGAGAGACTAATTACCATCATGTGCACATATTATGTTTCTGAATAACCCATATATATGTTTATGTGTAGGAATTTTGCTAAGCGGGGAGCACAGAGATGAATGGGGGTATGTACATTCACAGTTCCTGATTGACTTCTTCTGATTGACTGATTTACTCACTAGTTCAATGATTCAACAAAGATTTTCTACACCTACTGTGTGCCAGACAGCACGTTACTTACAACCTACTAAAAGCTGTCTGTAATTAGGAGACTCTAAGTCCCTACCTATATATGCACATCATGTGCATGCGCATATGATTTCAGCGGGTTCTAGACATCTGTGTACACACACCCTTATAATGAAGTTAAGACAAGTCGAGTGACTTGCTGGAAGTCACCCAACTATTAAGTTATGTAATTGATCTCAGGTCTGTCGCATTTTGACTGCCTTATATGCTCTCCTTTCAAAGCATGTACCCTAGGGGAGGTGATCTTTGAGCTGAATCTTGAACGGTAACCAGGAATTTACCAGGTCAACATGACAGGAAGTAGCTCATGCAAGGGCTGGGGAATTCAGAAACTCCAAAAATGAAGCACAGAGAGATAGCTATGTGCCTCGGGAGGAGCCAGGGATGAGAATGTGCACAGGACGCAGCTCATGGAGGGTCTCCTCTGAGGACCCACAGTGAAGTGTGGCTCCTGCCCACCCCTGATGCCAGTCTCTCCCTTCTAGGAGCTGAGGTGACGCTCATGTGAAACTGCAGCCTCCAGCCAGACCCAGCAGCACAAGTCACAAGGTGACCCTCAGGCCCATTACGAAACTTGGAAGCACCTGATGTTGCCCAGTAACTGTATCCAGCCTTCTCTTGCCCAGGAAGCAGGGACCAGTTAATTGCAGGGTGATCGCCATGTTCTTGCAGAGCATTTAATGTAGCATGTAATTGCAGGGTAAATAAATACAGAGCTATTTCCAGCTCACAGCCCAGTGCTGCACGGTGGTGGCGGTAGTGGTAATTATGGCTGGGGATTGGCTTGGTGCAATTTCTAAGTGATGGCTCCAGGCCTGAACCCGGTCAGCCTCAAACAGGCTCTGTCTGCTTCCAGAAAAACCAGGATACTCATACATCGCTGCTTCCCTTGTGCCCAGGAGATTGTTATTGTTGTTAGGTGCCATCCAGTTATGCCCGACTCATAGTGACCCTCATAGGGTTTCAACGGCTGACTGTTATGGGATTGCTTCAGGAGTAGATTGCCATGTCCTTCTCCCATTTATACAGTGCTGGAAATCGAACCTGGGACCTCAGAGACTGCAGAGCAGCACTCCACCAACTGAGCTAAATCCCAGCCCCCCACCCCAGGAGATTAGGGCTATGATAAGCTTCCCTGGAATCTCCAATACATTAGTCCACACCCAAATTTTAGGGTACCACAGTCTTCTGGTTGGTCCTAACTTTCCCTGGCAATAGTGATTAACATGTATGGGCTTGGAATCAGCTGGTTTTATATCAAGGTTCTGCCACTTGCTGGTTCTATGCCCTTGGCTAATCTGTTACACCTCTCCAAGACTCAGATTCCTCATCTATAACATGGAGATAAGAATAATACATATGTCATCAAGCTGGGAGATTAAATGAGATAATGCATATAAAATGCTGAGCATGGTGTCTGATGTAGCGTAAGTCCTAAATCTTAGCGATTTCTTCTTCCTACCTTTTCCTTTCCCTTCTATTCTTTTCTATTCCTTTTTTCTTCTATCTCTCTCTCTGTCTTTCCCTCCCTCATTCCATCTTTCCTTCACTTCTTTCTCTTCTTCCCCTCTTTCCTTCCTTCCTTCCTTCCTTCCACAGCTGCATAAGAAAGGAAAGAACATATATTTTGGAGCTCAGTAGACCTGGGTTTGAGTTCCGACTGTACCAATTACTTTCTATTTTGCCCTTTAAAATGTGACTTAACTTTTCTGGGTTTCTGTTTTCTCACCTTCTGGATGGGAACAATAATATCCACTCATCCACCAAGTTATTGGTAAAATCAAATGCGATTGCAGCTCTGACTCTTCCTGGTTAATGGTTGTCATGCAAGAATGAGTTTCCTGCTCAGGGTTTACCTGTGTCACAGGTTAGGCCTCCCAGGAAGGAGACTGTGCAATGGCGGTTCATCTGCATAGATCTGCTAGGAGGGCTTCTAAGCCAATGGGAAGAGGAAGAGCAGGCTCGGCCAGAGGGAGAAACTGAGCAGCAACATGGTCTCAGGGGATGCTTAGCAGGTGCTGTGAGAAAGGATGAATGTGGGGTGAGCCTTCAGAGCTCCCCCAAGGATGGGGCAAGGAATTCAGGTCTCACTACCTTCCCACCAGCCAGTCACAGCATGGGGACCGCCCTGCTAAGGGGGCAGATCTTGGGCCAGGCAGCAAACTTTGCAGGGATCTGGAAGGCATCCAAACATCTACTACAACCTGTTGCCTCAACTTACCCATTCCTGGGATGCTCATTCTCTCCCCAGCCCTGTTTTTCTATGGCCCAGACTCCTGTTCTGTCCTAACTCTCTCTTTTTCTTCTTGCCCACTGAAGCATTTCTGGGAGTTTTAATCTCCCCTGGACACTTCCCTATTTATAGATGCTCATCTTGGCCAAAGGGCAGGAAAGAAGACCTACAGGCTGGCCCTCCCTGGCTTTTCTCTCCCACTCAGACCCTGCTTGGGCTCTCTTTGTCCTTGGGCTCTTGTGTCATGAAATATGAATCTGTCACTGGAGATGTGTCCCCCTGCCCCAGCACCTTATCTGCCTCTGTGTTTGTGGATCTGCCCAGGGTCCTTGTATTTCCTGTCTCTATCTGTTTTTATTATTATCATTTTCACATTATCTGACTTGGCTTGAAGTCCCCAGTCCTTGAGGCTGCCGTCTGAGAATCTGCAAGGCTCACTCTGGCTGGAGGGTGGCTCAGAATACCAGGAATACCAAGTGGGTGGGCATGTGCTGTGGCCTTACCTGGTGGAGAAAGGAGAGAGGGGGCCTAACAGGGACAGAGAGGGTGCTTGTTAGCTGTGGCCACCAGAGGGTCTTCAGTGAGGAAGCCCATTCAAGAGAGACAGAGTTGTGGAAGGTGTGTAACCAAAAGCTGGAGGCCTCCAAGTATGAAGGGAGAAGAGATTTGGCCCTTGTAGGTAAAGGTTGACCATGGCTAAGCTGTATCTCCTTGAGTAACAACCTTAGATTCTCTGAACTCTGGTTTTCATGCTGGCAGCGATGGCTCACCCTGGCTCTGCAAAGCACTGCTAGGAGGTAAAGCTGGGGGAGCTGTTACAGGAGAAGGGAGGGGTTTCTTTCTCTTCTCTTCTCTTCTCTCTTCTCTTCTCTTCTCTTCTCTTTTCTTTTTTCTTTCTTTCTTTCTCTCTCTTTCTCTTTTTCTCTCTCTTTCTCTCTTTCTCTCTCTTTCTCCCTTCCTTTCTTTCTCCCTTCCTTCCCTCCTTCCTCTCTCTCTCTCTCTCTCTCTCTCTCTCTTTCTTTCTTTCTTTTGCTTCTTTTCTGAATTTTTTTTTGGCAGTACTTGGAGGTTGAACCCAGGGCCTCATGCATTCCTTTTGCAAGCGCCATACCACTGAGCTGTACCTCTCAGCCTATGTTTTACTCTGATTTTGAAACAGGGTGTCACTAAGTTATGCAGGCTGCCTCTGGCCTCAGACTCGCCATCCTCCTGCCTCTGCCTCCTAAGTCACTGGATTTCAAGAGTGCCCAGCAAGCAGGGTGGATTTTGTATCTTCCCCTGACACGAAGAGTCCTTCCCTCTCCTTTTCCCATGGGGACCAAGTAGAACCCACCCTGGAGCCCAAGCAGCTCCCGCTTGGCCTGGAGTCTCTGGAGGCAATGACTCTCCTAGGCACCTGCACATAAATGGCACCCCAGGGCCTGAGAGAGCCACTCTGGCTCAGTGCAGCTTGGCAGGACAGAGCTGGGGAGGTCACGGTCTTTGCTTGCCTCCCTCACTGTCAGAGTCCCCAGGGTGGCTGAGTCTCAGCTGGGTGCAGGGCAGCGGCTGCTCCAGGCATGGAGCAGGAAGGAAGGAGCCCGATGGGCGCTGAAGAGAGCAAGGTCAGGTCCCAGCTCTGAGGCGTTGGCCTGTGGCCTGTGGCCTTTAGAGGAGTGTCACCTGCCTGCTATTGACTGTTCAACTTCCTCTCTCCTGATTCCTCTCTCCTGAACTTCCTCTCTCCTGATGGTTGTGGACACAAGAGAAGTGGCTGCTGGGAAAGACCAAGGCGCCAACACTAGCTCTGCTGGAAACTGTCCCCAAGGTGGCAAATCAGGCTGTCCTCCCCCACTTCCCTACCCATCCTTCCTGATAAAGCCCCTCTTATAAAAACTCCCCTGTGCATTTGCTCTATTTTCATTTTTTTCCTATGACCTATGTTTAGAAGCCCAGTGCGTGGAGAGGGGCACGAGATCCCTCTCCCCCGCCCCCCAGCATGCACAAGACTCTTTGGGGGGCTGACCGTGACTCTCTCAGCACACTCCGACCACAGGGGCAGGCACTGGGGCTGTCAGAGAAGAAAAACTGTGAGTAACAACCTGCCCCTTTGACCTCCACGCCCATCTTCCTGGCAGCTTGCTGTGAGCCTGCGCAGCTGGGCCAGCCCCTGTCTGGGGAGCTTACATGAAAGTGCCAGGTACGTGGGAGGCCATCTTGTCGGGCACAGGTGGTCTGGCCATGCTGGACTTGGCCATGCTGCCTTGGCTGTGGTGTGAGGTGCGCTGGCTATCTGCTCCATGTGGCCCTGGGTTCCTGCTCACTAACTGAGCCCCTCTCTCTACCTTCACGTCTCTGTGTGGGGTGTCCCTGTGTCTGTCTCCTTCTCTGGCTGCTGACCCATGCCACTGTCTCTTCCCCAATCCACCTGTGTCTCTGGCCTTCATATCACTCTCACCTCTTAGGAAATCTTATTGTCCCTCCCTGCTACATGGAGCTTTAGAAAGAACCATGACTTTTCTGGAACTGTCATGGTGAAGATAAAAGGAGGCAGCTAATGGGAGTAGCGGGGCTGGGATTTAGCTCAGTTGGTAGAGTGCTGCTCTGCAGTGTCTGAGTCTGGAGTTCGATTCCCAGCACCACAAAAATGGGAGAAGGATGTGGCAATCCACTCCCAAGCCAATCCTGAAACAGTCAGCCATTGAAAACCCTATGAGGGTCGCTATGAGTCAGACACGACTTGACGGCACCTAACAACAACAAAATGGGAGTAGCTTTCTGGTCATACTGTGGTTCAGAAGGTTCTCCCCAAATCCTGCCCAACTCTGCCCAGTGAGCCAGCAGGGTGTCTGCACTCATAGTGAACACTTTCCTGGGATGCTTGGATGCACCGGGGTAGAAACCCTGGCAACCAAGGCTTCCAGACGCTGGAGCCTGAGCTGCATGGAATGGGCATGTCCAGCAGAGAGATTTGCCAAGTGCTGGACAACACCAGCATGCGCAATTGTCAAACCCAGCAAGGATCTGGGCCCAGCATGATTTTGGCCATGAACTCACTCATGTGCTTCCCTGCTCTACCCACTTCAGTACCTCCAGGGCTGAAGCCAGGAGACAGGTGCCAAGACTCTGCATTACACAGCTCATAAATAGCATCAGCAGGAGGGCCTAGGGTTTCCACATCACACAGAAACCTGATGCAATGAGTGGGAAGGGCCAGGACAACCCACAGGCCAGGCAGGCTGCTGCTGACACCACTTCCCCCGGCCAAGGAAGTCTGCTGGCCCCAAGTCCTTCTCCTGTCTGCTCATAGGTATAAAGGAGTGAGGTACAGGGAAGGCCTCCTCTTCCCATGGGAAAGGTCAGTGTCACAGGCTGCTGTTAGGAATGGACAGACAGACGAACCTAGGTATCATCTATGGACAGCAGAGCCTTCCTTGAGCACAGGTTCTGGGGTCAGAGGGGACAGGGGAGCAAACCTTATAAGATGTAGGGAGCTGGAATAAGATATCCCAGGCTGGGATTTAGCTCAGTTGGTAGAGCACTGCTCTGCAATCTCTGAGGTCCCGAGTTCGATTCCCAGCACTGCAAAATGGGAGAAGGATGTGGCAACCCACTCCCAAGGCAATCCCCAAACAGTCAGCCATTGAAAACCCTATGAGGGTGGCTATGAGTTGAACTCAACTCGACGGCACCTAACAACAACAACAACAAGGATAGGACCCCAAAGAGGAAGATTCTATAAACAAATGCAGTGGGTCTCAGGAATAGAGAAACCCTATTTTTCAGCCAGAACAATGCATGGCTCATAGTAGGTGCTCAGGAGGTGTCTATTGGATGAATCAATAAATGAATGCAAAATCTAGGCACAGAGTCTGCGTTCAGCTTCTTTTGGTATATGTTTCTTCATTCTGCTGAACTTGAAATCCTCTTCCTCTCTACGCTTTCAGTTCTGCTTTTGCAAATTGGGACACTAGAACCTCGCCAGCCTCCATCACGGGACCATCACAGGGATGCAGGGAGAGGCGTCGAGAGAGTGGTAAATGCTGCACAGATTCAAGGACATTCCATTATTCAACACGTCCCCTCCAGCCACCCCTGAGGTCAGCCCCCTGTCTCCATCATCAATATCTAATGCTTTTCAGCAATTATGCTAGGTTAATTGGCCCAGGCAGAGCAGTCCATAGGAAATGCCCCCGGCAGAATTGACAAGCCCTCTTCTCCTCACTGTGCAGACTATTTCTGTGGATTAAATGTGCCTGATGCCAGTGTTTGCTAGATGGGGGATGGAGACAGCAGGGCAGAATGCAGCTGCACGTCATTTGTATCAGAAATACCAGGGGCCAGCTGCCGGGCGGTAATGAAATTCCAACAAGCCTTGTTGACATTCCAGAGGCATCGCCACCACGAGGTTAAATTATAAGTTGATGATGACAAGCAGACGCAAGGGAAAATGTCAAAATTAGCATCAGTGAGCAGAGCCTCCTCTTCCCTCCACTTGCTTGGTGTAGCCCCTCTTGCCTGCCCTGCCCACTCTCACCCTCAGGACCACCTCATCTCATGATTGGGTTTTTAAGGGTATCAGGGCACAAGCAAGTTTGTCTCAGAGCTTGCAGTTTCTGTCTTACCTTTCTCCTTGGGCGACATGATGCAGGGAGAGCAGAGCTGCCTTCTGATGCGTCTGTGAACTTGGACTTGTTCCTGTTCTTCTGCGAGCCTTCGGGCATTGAGGATAATGACACTTCCTTTTGGAACTCGTATCTGTACCTTACCAGGCAAAGGGCTCAGCAGTGTTCTTCCCTGTCCCTTCCTGGGCTCTCTCCTTGGGCCCACCCTGGGCCCTCTAGCTGGAAGAGGATGATAGGAGTGGGGGGCACAGGGGAGGAGCAATAGCAAGTGGGCTTATTCCAGGAGTCCATGTGACATGGAAACCAAAGATAGTGCCCGTATAACCTGCAGAATCATCTGTAACCCGGGCCCTGGTGTGCTCTTCCTCAGTCAGCTCATTCTAGAGGAATTTCCCTGAGGCCCTGAGTGCATGCTGAGGGGCAGGAGGCATTGTACCCAGGGCAGGAAGCACGGGCATTTGGGCCACTTCTTCATGTAACTTACTTGTGCCTTCAGGAACTGCACGGGCTGACCTTATATATGCCACATCCCTTTGCCAATGGATTGCTGCTACATACGTTTGATTTTCTGGCTTGATGGGTCAGATAACACCCAGTTCATGCTGGGCAGCTCAGGTTGCATTGCAACTTGGTGGTCCATAGTCAAGCATTCTGTTTCCACTAAGGCCTAATCACAGGCCAAGAGCTGTCTCTCAAAAGGAGAGTAGTTGTCTACAGATGATGGCAGGGCCTTGCTCCAAAATCCCAAAGGCCTTCGTTGTGATTCACCTTCAGGGGCCTGCCAAAGCCTCCAAACAGCATCCCTATCTGCTACCAACACCTCAAGTACTATTGAGTTTACTGGGTCATATGGTCCAAGTGGTAGAGCAGCCTGCATAGCAGCCTGGGTTTTTTGCAGAGCTTTCTTCTGTTCTGGACCCACTCAAAAGTAGCAGCTTTCTGAATCACTCTGTGTACAGGCGGGAATAACACAACCAAGTGAGGAATGTGGTGCCTCCAAAATCCAAATGGGCCCACTAGGCATTGTGCTTCTTTCTTGATGTAAGGAAGGGCCAGGTACAGCCCCTTATCCTTCTTCTTAGGACTATCTCAGCACGCTCCACAGCACTGCACTCCTAGAAACTCTACCGAGGTAGATGGCCCTTGAATATTAGTTAGATTTTTTCCCCATCTCCTAACATACAAATGCTTTACTAACAAGTCCAAAGTGATGGCTACTTCTTGCTCCTTTGGTCCAATCAGAATAATGTCATCAATGTAACAGGTCAATGTGATACTTTGCAGAAGAGAAAGGCAATCAAGACCCTACAAACTAAGTTATGGCACAGGACTGGAGAGCTCATACATCCTTTACAGTAAAGGTACGTTGTTGGCCCTTCCAGCTGAAAGCAAATTGCTTCTCTTGGGCCTTATGGATAGGTGTGGAGAAAAAGATATTTGCCAAGTCAATAGCTACATACCAGGTACCAGGAGATGTGGTAATCTGCTCAAGCAAGGAAACCACATCTGGCTCCACTGGCTGCAATTGGAGGCACCATTTGACTAAGTTAACAGTAGTCAACCATCATTTTCCAATATCAACTCATCTTCTGCACAGGCCAGATAGGAAAGTTAAATGGGATATAGTGGGAACCACCATCCCTGCATCTTCCAAATCCTTGATAGTGGCATGACTTTCAGCAATCCTTCCAGAAATGCAATTTCATTTTGGGTTCACTATTTTCCCAGGGGGAGGAAGCTCTAATGGCTTCCATTTGGCCTTTCCCACCAAAATAGCCCTCATTATATAGGTTAGGAAATCCTTGTGAGAGTTCTACCAAGTACTAAGTATATCTATATCCCAGTACTAAGTATATCTATCCCAGTATTCTGGAACTGGGGAGATAACCACGAGATGAGTTCAGGACCCACTGGACATATTGTGAGTTAAACTTTAGCTAAAATTCCATTGACCACTTGATCTCCATAAGCCCCTACTTTGACTGAGGGCCACATGCTGCTTAGGAGCTTCTGGAATTAATGTCAGTGCAGAGCCAGTGTCCAGTAGGCCCTGAAAAGTCTGATTATCTCCTTTTCTCTAATGTATAGTTACCTTGGTAAAAGGCCACAGGTCCCTTTGGGGAAGGATGGGAGAAAGATTAACAGTAAAAGCTTTTGGTAAAGTAGCAGAGCCCTTCTTCAAGGGGACCTGACCTTCCCTTCATTCATGGGGTTATGGACCCATAACCTGGCTCAAATCTGGAAGTTGGTTGAGGAGCAATGATTGCCTATAGTTGTGATTCAAGATAGACTTTTTTCATTTGCCTTGGAAAATTTCCTCTCTATTTTACTTCTGTCTGCAGCCATAGCACCCTAGCATCAAATCCCCTCTGACTGCGGAAGCTAGGCAGGGTTGGCTTGGTTAGTCCTTGGATGGGAGACTGCCTGGTAATATCAGGTGCTGCAGGCTAGGGAGAAGGACCTGGAAATCCACTCTTGAGACAATCTGCCATTGAAAACTCAATGAATAGCAGAGAAGCACTGACAATAGTGCTGGGCATGGCACAATGTTGGGGAGTGTTTTGTTCTGCTGTACATAGGGTCACTATGAGTCAGATCCAATTCGACAGCACCTAACAACAACATTTCACTTCTGAGATCACCATTATTAATTAACCAATGCCATAGAGCTACATTCAGACCATTCTGCTCATTGCTCTGCCTATTGTCTTTTATGGTAAGTATGCCCACCTTGCCACCTTGCCTTTGGTGGTTTAGTGTTACCACTTGGCCCTTGCCTGTCTGGGATCCAGTTACACACATTACATTTAAGTTTTCTGGTTGACTGTCTGTGTCTCTCACTATAAGGTCTGGCATATAGAGAAGGGCAGAGCTCTTTAAGTATGCTGGTGCTCCTCTCACAAATGTTTCTTAAAACATTGATAAAGGACACATCTTCCAGACCCTCCCCTTGTGGTGAGAACATTTTACATGACAAATCCTCTCCGGCAATCCAATTTCCCTGAGTCTTTGAATCCTTCCATCAACAGTAGATCAAAGGATATCAGACATCTCCAGCTCATTCACAGTACATCATCTTTGGTCCCAGGCTTCAGCCAAACAAACAAATAAATTGGTAACACCTGTTTTAACCCCATGAGCTGAGTTTATCATTAAACTCAGAATCCCTGCTCAATAGACCCATATGGATACGTTCAGCCTGATCTAATTTTATGTTCCTTCTATCATTAATTATCCCATGTCCTTAAAATCCATTTCCATATGTATTCTCCAGACCTCTGCCTTAGGAGTGCATTGCACCTCCTCATGGTTCATAATCTACCTCACCTCTAGTGCTGGCTGAGACTTAAGTCTATTTACATGTCTGGGGGTAAAAATGGGTGGTTAGGGAGGTTCTGAGGGGCACCAACATTGTATTGCTGAGCATCTGCTTCAGGGAGGGTCATTACTGTTTCCACAGGCATGAAAAGATTAACTCCCTCAGGCAAGGGTGGAGAGGCTGATACCACAAGGGGTAGGCTTGGGGCTACAACTGCTACTAAGGGTAGAGAGGCCTCTTCCTCAGCAGGTGGGAAAAAAAAACCTCAGAACCTGTGAGTTTATTACCCTCAACTGGGTCAGGGTTCTCTCACATAACTCCATCCCAAGTTACAGGATCCCATATTTTTATTTTTCCAATTCGTGCTCATTTGAACTGCAGACATCCTTTAGGGCTGGGACTTAAACTTGCGGTGTATAACAGCTAATCACATAATGAGGGCTTGTGTTTAGTTTTCTGCAATCTCTTCTCCCTGGCTACAGGAGAAAAGACTTTCTCTCAGGGAACTCTTAGAAGCCTTTAGGTCATTTATATGTATCTGGAGCTGAGAGATTTAATTTCTGAGTTTATTCTTTTTCTTTTATTAGTTTATCCAGAGATGCCAGAAGCAGCCAGGCAACATCATTATATTCCTTAGTTTTCCAGAAATGTTCAAAAGTATCATATATAGAGTCATTAAACTCCTTGCCTCATACAAGTAGTGAATTGGGAGAATCAAAGGCATTTACTTCATGTATTTCTCTAAACAGCTTATGCCATGGATTATCAGTGTTCTCCATAGTATCAGGAGAGTCTTTAGCAACTTTGTTGTTTGTTGTTAGGTACTGTGGCATGGTCCCACTTGTAGTGACCCTTACAGTGTTTTCAATGGCTGATTGTTTCGGGATTGCTTTAGTTGTAGTCAAATTAGAAAGCTGGTTCCACAAACCACCAATCCCAGTAAGGGAATTAATACTTACAATTCTGTTTCTCTAGAATCACTCTCAGTACCAAAATCTTTATCAGTCAGGGTTCTCTATAATAACAGAACCAATAGAAAAAAAATATATGTGTATGTGTGTATTATATAAGAAAATTTATTAGATTAGCTTACATGATGGAACAGAATAGTTCCACAACTGCACCTGTAGAGAGACTGGTAGCTGCTCCATTCAAGAGCTAGAAACCTGAAGAGTCTCCAATGCTAAGATCTGGAAGCACCATGGAAAATCTGATGTTGCTGAATCTATGTGGAAGCTGAGGAAACTGGTGTCGCTTGTCTTCAGGTGGTGGCAATTTGAGAAGGAGGGAGGGAGAGAGAGAGAGATGCCTGTCCTACACATGTGCTGGTTTCCTTTCTCCTGGTCACTTCCTTCCTCCTTATGGAGCCCCACCCACTGTATCACACCAGATCACCTTCGGGGTGGGTCTCTTCCTCAGTTAGCCCTGGAGGTGTCAGTCCTCTCTGGAAACACCCTCGTGGACAAGTACAGAGATGTGCTTCACTAATCTGAGGAATCTCTTAGTCTAATCAAGTTGACAATGAAGTGTTGCCATCACAGAAGGTCACTGAAGCTACAGGGATACAGAGGTCTGTTTCTGAATGTGCAGCTGGACTTATCACAGGGGATTATGGAACTACAAGGCAGGCATTTCACAAGTAGACACCTATGACTGAATATAATCAAGCAATATTTGTACCATTTCAAAGCACCTTTACATGAACTTTTTTGTTAAACTCACTCAGGAGTTGTTTGAGAAAGGAATTCAGACCCATTTACAGATGATATAAGAGGCACTCTCCAGCTTAGAGTAGAGAGAAGTTAACAAAGGTAAGAAGTGAGGATTGGCAGAGGGTCAAAGAGATTTCAGCTAGTAGAGATCAGCAGCTGGTTAGAGATTTGGGAGTATAGAGAAGATTTGGGGGGATATTCACCTAATAAAAGGAGAGAGGTTGAAATCCCAGAGGTTGAAGTGTAGGCTGTGTAGACTGTGAAATCCAGAGGGTTATAAATGAGGTTTTGAAGGATGTCTCATTCAATGAGCAGGGGAAGAAGAGTCAAAGGAGGCACAGAGACGGAAGAGTAAGAAGTATGAAGACAAACGGTGGCACAGCAATGATGTGAATGGTGTTGGGGGTCAAATCCATGAGATATAGTGTATGAGAGAAAAATCATTGATGGGATGAGAGCGGAGAGATAGGGCCATGATATCGAGCTGAGTCACATTTTTGTGGGCTTGCCTGGAAGTCTCTTTACTACTTATGACCATAATTCCATAAGCACATGAGTTATTATATGCAGAAAATTGATGTATCAAAATTGTTTATCAGGTCCTAGACTACTGAGACCTGTCTGTACATTTTCTCTTCTCCTCTTTCGTTCTGACTTTCTTAGCTAACAAGTGGGGACTTTGAGTTTCCTTAGATGAAAGTGGCACAGATTCCAAGGCCAGGACAAGGGGTCAGAAAGAGAGGTGAGGAAGATGGAGAGAGAAGACTGAGTCATCTGCCCTAGAAGGAGACTGGACTGAGATCACCCCCCTTTATATGGACTGTGATGCCAGCTTTTTTTTTTTTTTTCCCAAGCTTTATGATCTCCTACTGGCAAAGGGATTCCCAGCTTGAAAGGGGGACAGGATTTAAAGAGATGAACAGCAGACAGTACCAGTTAGGACTAACCACTAAAATCAACTGTGGCCAACTTTCAAGCACTAAATCCTGCATTAATTCATTCAACAAATATTGAATGGCACCTACCATGTGCCAGGCACCTTTCTGAGAATATAGCAATAAACAAAGCAGACACAAATGCCTGCCTTCATGGAACTCACATTTTACTGGAGAGAAGTGGCCAAAGCATAGACAAATAAGTTAATTGGACAGGACAATTTTTATCAGTGGAGGAAAATGAAGCCAGGATAGGACAGTGAGAACTAGATGGTCTTCCAATTTGCATAGGGAGACAAGGAAAGGAGTCATCAAAAAGGGGGAAATTGAGCCCACAATTAGGACTTAGACACCAAAAAGAATGGGTGTAGATGAGACAACCCACAAAGTGAGAACTAAGGCTAAAAAAGATGGCCTCAGAAATGAGAGGACTCAGAACCCTGCCAGGATCTAGGAGGAGGAATATGTGGGCATCTCTTCAGAGCGGGGCTCTGTGGATGGATAACTGACAGGTGCCAGCTACTTTCTATCCTAGGGGAGCTCAATGGAAATCAGCTTCTAGGAAAAGAGTGGCTGGCTGGACTTACCTGAGTCTCCCACCCCTCTGTCAGGCAGCATGTCTTGATGGACACACTCACTGAGGGAGGGAGGGAGGAGGGGTGAGAGAGAGAGAGAGAGAGAGAGAGAGAGAGAGAGAGAGTCATCCAGAAGGCCAGGGGAAGCTGAGGGCATGACTGTAGGGCTCCTGGCTTCCAGCCTAGCATGCTTCCCACTTCCCAAGACACTCTTGAGCAGGAAGGGCCCCAAGAGAGCATCTCATGGCATCTGTCCAATTTTCAGATGGGGAAACTGAAGCCAGGGAGAAGACAGAAAGCAAGGTGTAGAGCTCAGTAAAAGGTAGTACTGGTCTTGCAGAGATTATGGAGGATGGAATAGAGAAAACCAGAACTCACCTTCCCCTGGACAAGGCCAGGGGACCATGCACAGAGAATTTTCCTCTGAAGCAAATATTTAGAGCTCTCCCAGGGCAAGGGTAATGGGCCTGACCATGTATGTGCGAGGCCCAATGCAGTCAAACAGGCGCTGTTTGGTTGGTACGTGCTCGTAGGAAACGCCCCGAGGATCATAGCAAATATGCATACCCAGGGAGGGCCTGTTTGTAATCTAGGCCAAATCTTATTTGCTTTAATAGGCCTGTGGAAACATTGGGCTGTGGTTCCTGCCCCGCGGCAGCCTGGTGGGATGAGTGAGCAGAACCAGGCCACCGCTCTCTGTGTCTATATGTTCAGGAGGTCGTGTGAGTCAAAGTCAAATACACCCTGGAGTCGAGGGAGAGCTCAGAGCTCCGTTTGGTGTGAATGGAGTAATTGAAAATAAGAGCGCTCCTGCCTGCCTGATCTGCACTCTGCAATTTGCATCACTGCCCTGCTGGGCAGAGGGAAAAGCACCTAGATGCCCAAGACTGGGTCTCCTCCTGCAGGGAGTGCCATGCTTTGACCATTCTGCCAGGGCTCAGCAGCAGAGCTGTCCACCGTCTCCATCCACCCCCAGCCCTGGCAGCATGCTGTGACCTGCACATGAGAAGATGAGAGGGGACACAGCACCTGTGTTGATGACTGCCTTGTGCTGCCTCCTGAATCCTGGGTCTTTAGCATCTGCTCCTGATCCCTCTGCTTGAACAATCCGTAGGCTTCCTTTGGTAACTTCCAGCACTTGGGCTTCAGCTCAGAGCCAGACTGTGTGTCCACCTCTATCTCCACTGAGACCGTCTCTGCCCCAGGTTCAAGCTCAGAAACTGCATCAGCCAAGCCCCAGAGAACATTCCATGTGTCCTCAGGAGTGAGAGGCCCTCTCTCAGTGGGTACACACATTCAGAGCTGGCGCCACCATGACTCCAACATGGGCCAACTGACCTGGGTCAGCTCTGTCAATTCATACCTTCTCCAGTCAGGGCAACTAATTCGTACAGAAGGAAGTTGTGGCTTGGAGAGGGAAGAAACTTGGTGAGGTTTGTCTGTGTCCTCCTTTGCTTCAGCACTTAGGAGCTAGAACTCTTTATCCCTGGTGGGGCCTAAGTCTCCAGAGTGTATTCTGATACCTAAAGCTTGTGACTGTTGACACACTTGTGTTTTACTAAAACTGACCTGTTCTGCATTCTCTTCTTGAAGATCAGGTGCAGGGCAGGCTCTAGTCTTATAAAGTGTGGCAGTGGAGATGTGATTGCTAATCACAGGTATCTAACTGAGCTTTTAATTGACTTGGCTTGAGGAAGTGGAAGGTGCAAATTTTGGGCAATAAAGGAGATGCTTTTGATTTTGTTCTAGAAAGGGAATGCCTTTTGGTTTTCCTAAAGGCATAGGGTATAGTTGGGAACCACATGGGCTGGGCCAGTCCTAGATGAATATCTTGTTGTTGTTGTTGCTGTTAGGTGCTGTTGTGTTGGGCCCAACTCATAACCACCTTATGTACAACAGAACAAAACACTACCCACCACTGTGCCATGCATACGATCTTATGTTTGAGCCCATTGTTATAGTCACTGTGTTTCTTCTCTTTTCGGGTCATGCCACGTTACAAAAGGAGGTCCCCGAGGCCATTCTTGTCATTAAGGTTGACACTACTTTGAGGAGGCAACTCTTTCCCAGTCATTTCTTGGATGCCTTCCATTCTGAGGGCTGGCTCATTCTCCAGCACTATATTTGACAGTGCTTCTCTGCTGTTCATAGGGTTTATAATGGCTAATTGTTTCAGGAGTGGGCTGCTGAGTCCTTCTCCCTAGTCTGTCTTAGTCTAGAAACTCAGCTGAATCCTGTCCACCATGGGTGGCCCTGCTGGTATCTGAAATGCCTATGGCATAGCTTTCAGCATCACAGTAACACACAAGCCCCCACAGCATAGCAAGCTGACAGACACGTGTGGGACATGAAGATTTGAGGAAGCTGTTAATCCAAGCCTGCCAATCACCAGAGTGCTGAGCAATATTGATCTTTGCTTTGTCTTTAAGAATGGGAAACTTCTGTTTTAGAGCTTGAAGCCCACAGAAGTGCTGGATGTAAATATTTTTCCCTCCTCCCCACTGCGTTTCTATCGTTCCTTCAGTTGTTGTTCTTAGGTGCTGTCAAGTCGGTGTCTGACTCACAGTGACCCTATATACAACAGGGGAAACACTATTGCCGGTGTTCCTCTGCTGTTCATAGAGTTTTCAATGGCCGATTGATTTTTGGGAGTGGGTTGCTTGGTCCTTCTCCCAAGCCTACAGCACCTGGTGTTCCCAGGGGTCTCCCATCCAACTACTAACCAGGCCTGACCCTGCTTAACTTGCGAGATCTGATGGGATCAGACACCACAGGGCTACAGCTGTAGGTCCTTCCTTCAGTAGGCACACCAATTGTCAAGTATACCTCTTCCGCTACTTTATGTCAAGTTCTTTATTGGGACCTGTGAAGGATACAACTCTCCATCCTTAAGACATCTTCTAACATGATTGGTAAATAAAGCATATAATGGCGACGATGTTGATGGTAATGTTTGGTTGGTATTTGTGAGTCAATATTTGCTAGTTTGAAGTTTGTAGTTTTCATTGTTCAACCACTTGAGGTTTGGTTTTCTAGTGTGTAAGGAGGAGATATGGGTTGGGGTTTAGCTCAGTTGATATAGCGCTGCTCTACAGTCTCTGAGGTCCCGAGTTCCATCCCCAGCACTGCAAAAACAGGAGAAGGACATGGCAATCCACTCCTGAAGCAATCCTAAAACAATTAGCCAATGAAAATCTGTGAGGGTCTCTATGAGTTGGACAGGACTCAATAGCACCTAACAACAAGAACAACAAGGAGGAGATGGTGATACCATTAACCTCTCCCTCTGGTTGAGAGTGGGGCTGGGGTTGAGCTCAGTAGGTAGAGTGCTGCTCTGCTGTCTCTGAGGCCCTGGGTTCCATCCCCAGCATCACAAAAATGGGAGAAGGACGTGGCAATCCACTCTCAAAACAATCCGCTGTTGAAGCCCCCATGAGAGTCACTACGAGTAGGACATGACTCGATGGCACCTAACAACTACAACAACTGACTGGGAGAATCACTGGAGGTTATGGATGTGAAAGCGCCTGTCACTCTAACAGCCCTGAGCTCAGTACTTTTTATTGCTGCCATTGTCTTTCTCAGCCTCGGGTAAGAATTACTACTAAAGCCCACAGGTTCCCAGCTCCTATTTGAATGAGCACAGGTGAAGCGTTTTGATTTCTTCTCCCTCTCCCAATTAAGCTGTGGATGCAGATTGCTCTAAATCCATCACAAGATCAGAGGCTGAAGATACCAGTTTGAGGCTCAGTTTTGTAGAAACCTAGCAGAACCCTTAAATAAGCTGAGATAGGGAGAGTCATGGTTAGGAAACTTTCCAGCTCTTTGTGTGTCATTCCATGTATATGGGTGTGTCTTAACGCAGTCTTGCATTTCGGGAGAGTTCATTCCAACCAGATCAGTCCCTTGTTTTCTTCCCATCTCTTTTATGGGTGTGTGTGTGTGTGTGTGTGTGTGTGTGTGTGTGTGTGTGTGTGTGTGATACTAGAGAGCTAAACCCCGAGAGCTTCGTGCATATTTTGCAAGTGCTCTACCAATGAGCAGCACTCCCAGCACTTTTTTTTTTTTTCATTTTTTCATCTTGAGACAGAGTCTCACTAAGTTACACAGGCTGCCTCTGGCTTTGAACGTGTGATCCTCCTGCCTCTGCCTCGAGTGTCACTGGGATTACAGGTGTGAGCCACCATGCTTGGATATGGGGAATTTTAATTACACATCAAAGAGCAGGAGCTGGTGTGTGAGTGTGTATCTGTATGTGCACTGGGGTATGTGCAGGCATGTGTGTGTGTGTTTGTATGTGTGTGAGAGGG
>VMDO01026808.1:0-26181 GCA_007922755.1 Pedetes capensis
TCACCGGAGGTAATATGCTTCCCTGTTTCATCATCATACTTTCTTTTCCATTTTATTATTTATTTATTTATTCACTAACTTATTTTTTGCAGTACTGGGGGTTGAACCCAGGGCCTCAAGCATAGTTTGCAAGTGCTCTACCATTGAGCTATACCCACAAAACAATTTTTTTTTATTTTGACCCAGGGTCTTGCTAAATTACAAAGCCTGCCTCTATCCCCAAAACTGGGATCCTCCTGTGTCCTCCAGAGTTTCTGGGATTATTGGAGTGCACCACTGTGCACAGTTCACTTTTGACTTTAAAGTTTGGCTTCTTGGTAGAATTCATCCAAAGTGACTTCAGATAATCCCAAAGGTCAAGAGGCGTCAACTATATTGATCTTTCAAGTCCCACATAGAAGTTTCCAATGTTTGACCAAAGCAGTGTGACTAGTATAATCACAGCCTCCCCAAATGAACAAAAGGACATTAGTAACTGTATCTGCGATTTTCGTCGCACCTCCTCTCCTCTCATTCCAGTGTGCTGGGGAGTAATGACAGTATGAAGCCGGGTGTTAGGAGTATAGGGGCTACAAAAGGTCCCCCTTGCTGCTCGGGGAGGAGCTGGGCATTTCCCCTGACCACTCATCTTCCTCCACAAGTGCAGCTTTCCTTCTGTGAAGCAGACAGTAGATAGCACTGAAGGAAGGCTCTAGTCATCTCCACATACTGTCTGTGTCGGCAGAGTGATGTTGGATGATATGATATGAGGTCATTTTAATGAGTTATGGTCCAAAGAGATAGGAAGACTATGGGAGAGTGCAGAATTCCAATCACTTTTAGACGTACATGGGGAAATGGAAAACTCAATCTAAAAGTACACAGAAGCATGAGATAATATGCAATTGGAATCCAGGGGTGTGGGTGGCATCTCCGCTACCTCACAGAATTATAGAATTATCACCTTAACAATAACTACAGAGTGCAGGACATCGTACCAATGTTTCCAACAAGAATTACTTCATGCTTGGTTAAAATCACTGTTTTGTTTAGTCTGGGTTTTTTTTCTAACCTCAAGCAAATTGAGAAGGCAAACTTAAAAGTCATGCAAAGTGATAAAACTGATTTCTAGTAATCATCTTTCAATTCTGTGAAGAGCCAGAATTAGGTATAAATAGGTTAAACAGAATTAAAACCATGGAAAAAACATTTTTGTGTTAAGGAAGGTTAGTATTTAAAATATTTGTGATGATCAAGAGAACTGGGTCTACTAAACTTTTGAGACCTTTCATAATCAGATTTATAAAAAATATTGATATACTTGAGAAGGTCTGGAGGACCAATAATAGAAATACATTTCTATTTCATACATTTCTATTTCTATTTGAATTTCTATTTAAGTATATTATTTCTATTTAAATAAATGTATTTTTATTTAAATATATTCTATTTCTATTTCTATTTAATATTCATTATAACATTAATATACTTTAAAATGATTAAATCTTTAAACAAGATCTAATGTTATCCAAAGACCTTTTTAAAGTGCTCATTAGAATGTGTTATATCTGTAAGTTGAAAAACTAGATTTCCAAGCTGAACTTCAGTGTGTAAGGAAGTTATGGGGACTCTCTGAGCAGCCCTGTTGCTGTCTCTAAGAAATGAGAGATCTGAGACAGAAGTTCACTGGCTTCTTTGCATTCACAAAGCCCTGTGGCAGAAGAGAAACAAAATCTATCGCCTCCCTAACCCTTACCCCCCTTGGAGTTGGGCTGGTGGACTAAAGTGTCAACCACACAGACCAAATAGCCTAGAATATACCCAGCTCATAAGCTCTAATAAGCACCAGAGATTCAGCACCACACAATTTCAAAGGAATAACAGAGGGAAAAGTTCTGAATAATCAGGAGAGACAAATTCTATTTCCTGGACCATATTATGGGCAAACAAAGTAAACCTACAAAAAACACAAAGGGCCAGGATGGATCTGAAGGCTCCACAGATCATAGCCCTCCAACAAATAACTCCAAGGACTCGCAATTCTTAGAGATCTCTGATTCGGAGTTCAGAGTCATGGTTATAAACATGCTAAGAGAAATAAAGACAAATACCACAAATACACTGGAGGTAATTGAAAGGAAGATTTCTAATTTGGAAGCTGTTCTGTCATCCCAGTTAGAAATGATCAGGAAAAATCAAGCCACTTTGCTTGATACTCAATCCAAATTATCAGAATTGAACATGGCTAAAGAATCCTTCTCTTCAAGACTGGATGAATCAGAGCTGAGGATCTCTGAGGCAGAAGATGGCATAAACAAGCTGAAACACAAGCAATTAGAAATGGATTCAATGATAAAGGTTTTAAAAAAAGATTTCCAAGAGAGCTCAGATAGAGTGAAAAAAAGAAATATAAGAATTATGGGTATTTCTGAATGAGAAGAAAGAATCACTGGAGGCCTTCACAACCTAGTAAATGATATCCTCAAGGAAAATGTCCCAAAGATAGCACAGGAAATGGATATATACACCACTGAGACTTTCAGGACTCCTTTGAAGGCTGACTTAAATAGATCATCCTCGAGACACGTCATTGCTCACATGTTGTCATTAGAGACCAGAGATGCCATTCTACAAGCAGCAAGACAGAAGCCCCTTATTACTTATAAAAAAACAGCCAATAAAAATTACTGCAGACTTTTCCATATCAACATTGAAAGCTAGAAAGGAATGGACACAGGTGATTCAAATATTTTAAAAAAACAATCTCCAGCCTAGATTAATATATCCAGCAAAATTACCTTTGATAATAGATGAGGAATATAAGACACTTAACGACATTGAAGCTTTTAAATGATATGCAACCACCAAACCAGCACTGGAGAGGATTGTAAATCAATTACCACATCCAGGAGAGTTAAGACAACCCTACAAAGGAAATCAAAAAACTGGTTAACTGAGATGAGTGCAACCCAAGAAAGGACCAAAGCAAACATGAATCATAAATCAGTAACAGGTAATGATTGGATATATAACAATAAGTGCTCCTCAATAATCCCATTAATATAAATGATATTAACTCACCAATTAAGAGACAGAGGCTGGCTAATTGGATGAAAAAACACAAACCATCAATATGTGGTATTCAAGAAACTCATCTAACTCACAAAGACTGGAGTAAACTGAGAGTTAAGGGCTGGAAAAATGTATACCTAGCAGGGGGGAACAAAAGAAAGCAGGTGTTGCAATTTTAATTTCAGATAGATTAAATTTCATTCCAAAACTAATTAGAAGAGACAAGGATGGTCATTACATTTTAATACAAGGAACAATCAATCAGGAATCAATAATGCTCCTTAACATTTATTGCCCCAAACATAGGAGCTCCTAGCTTTATAAGACAAACCTTATGGAGTATAAAGAACTTTATTGGACCACAATCAATAATAATGGGGGACTTCAATACCCAACTTTTTCAAGAGACAGGTCATCAAAACAAATAATCAACAGAGAAATGTCAAATCTAATCTCCACCCTAAACCAGCTGGATCTCACAGATATATACAGAATATTTCATCCACACGATGAGGAATACACATTCTTGTCAGCTCAACATGGTACGTTTTCTAAGATAGATCATATGCTAGTCCATAAGAACTCCCTCAACAAATACAAGAAAATAGAAACTATCCCCTGTTCCTTATCAGATCATAATGGGATAAAATTGGAGCTCAAGAACATGAATAATTCCAGAAACTTTACAAACTCATGGAGACTGAGTAATACACTACTGAATGACCCATGGATCGTTGATGAAATGAAATTGGAATTTAAAAAATTCCTACAATCAAATGATGATGAAAACATAGCATACCAAAACATATGGGATACAGCAAAGGCAGTTTTAAGAGGGAAGTTTATAGCATTAAGTGCCTTCATCAATAAAATAAAGGGGAGCCAAATAAATGACCTAATGACACAGCTTAAGACACTAGAAATCCAACAAAAAATGACCCTAAATGGAACAAACAGAGATAAATTACAAAAATAAAGGGAGAAATATCTCAATTATAATCTAAAGAGATAATTCAAAAAATTATTAAGACTAAGAGCTGGTTCTTTGAAAAGTTTAATAAAATAGACACCCCTCTGGCTAACCTCATCAAAAAGAAAAAGGAAAAATCTAACATAGTACAGATTATGAAAGACAACGGATCCATAACCACCGACTCCAATGAAATACAGAAAATTTTCAAGGATTACTATGAAAGACTGTTCCAAAAAATATGAAAATGCAGAAGAAATGGACAAATTTATTAACACGTATGACCTACCAAAACTAACCCCAGATGACATAACTGACTTAAACAAGCCCATTACTTATACAGAAATAGAAAAGCTAATTAAAAGTCTCCCAACAAAGAAGAGCCCAGGTCCTGATGGATGCACAACAGAATTTTACCAAACTTTTAAAGAAGATATAATACCTGTCTTCCTCAAATTATTCCCAAGAATAGAAAATGAGGGAACACTCCCAAATACATTCTATGAGGCTACCATCACCCTGATACCTAAATCAGGAAAAAATTCATCTAAGACAGAGAATTATAGACCCATCTCCCTTATGAATCTAGATGGAAAAATATTTAAAATAATTCTGACAAACGGAATACAGCAGCATATGAAAAAGATTATTCACCATGACCAAGTGGGATTGATACCATAGATGCAAGTTTGGTTTAACATACAGAAATCAATTAATGTAATCCAACACATCAAGAAACTGGCAAACAAAAACCACATGATCATCTCAATTGATGCTGAAAAGGCCTTCGATAAAGTGCAACACCTTTTCATGATAAAAACACTGGAGAAGATGGGTATAACAGGCAAATACCTTCATTTCATAAAAGACATTTATGACAAACCTACAGCCAACATTATATTAAGTGGAGAAAAACTAAAACCATTTCCTCTTAGATCTGGAACAAGACAAGGATGTCCTCTCTCTCCTATTCTATTCAACATAGTAACTGAAGTCCTGGCTAGGGCAATCAGACAAGAGAAAGAAATCAAAGGGATACAGATTGGCAAGGAAGAGGTCAAATTATCATTATTTCCAGATGATATGATCTTATACTTGAAAGACCCCAAAACCTCAACCAGAAAACTTCTGGACCTAATTAACTCATTCACCAAAGTTGCAGACTACAAAATTAACACTCAAAAATCAATAGCTTTTCTTTACACCAATTCCAAACAGGAAGAGAAGGAAATTTCAGGAAAAATACCATTCATGATAGCCCACCAGAAAATTAAATACCTTGGAATCAATCTAACCAAAGACTCTTCAGAACTCTACAAGGAAAATTTCAAAACATTAAAGAAAGAAATAGCAGAGGACACTAAAAAATGGAAAGACCTCCCCTGCTCCTGGATAGGGAGAATTAATATTGTAAAAATGGCTATCCTACCAAAAGCAATCTATAGATTTAATGCAATACCCATTAAAATTCCACTGACTGACTTTACAGAAATAGAAAAATGATCCAAAAATTCACATGGAACCACAAAAGACCATTTATAGCCAAAACACTCTTAAGCTGCAAATCTAATGCAGGTGGAATCACAGTTCCTGACTTCAAGCCATACTATAGAGCAGTGGTTGCAAAAACAGCTTGGTACTGGCACAGAAATAGGCCCGAAGACATCTGGAACAGAATAAAAGACCCAGATATACCTCAACACACCTATAGCCACCTGATTTTTGACAAAGGAGCAAAGCAAGTAAACTGGAAAAAGGACAGCCTCTTCAACAAATGGTGCTGGGAAACATGGTCATCCACATGCAGAAAAATGAAAGTGGATCCGCATCTCTCAATATACATGAGAATTAACTCAAAATGGATAAAAGATCTCAACATAAAACCAGAAACGTTAAAACTTATAGAAGACAAGATAGGCAATACACTCCATCACATAGGCATAGGAAAGTATTTCCTTAATAGGACTCCAATTGCTCAAGAAATTGCAACAAGAATAGATAAATGGGATCACATGAAATTAAAAATAGCTTCTGCACAGCAAAAGAAACAATTAACAGAGTCAAGGAAACCCCCACGGAATGGGAAAAAATCTTCACATTTTATACATCAGACAAAGGTCTAATTACTAGAATTTATAAAGAAGAAAAAAACTCCCCCAAAACCAACAACCCAATACACAAATGGGCAAAGGAACTGAGTAGACAGTTCTCAAGTGAAGAGGTCCATAAAGCCATCAAACACATGAAAAAGTGCTCAACATCCCTAGCCATTAGGGAAATGCAAATCAAAACAACTCTGAGATTTCACCTTACACCAGTAAGAATGCCCAAGATCAATAAAACAAACAACAACAAATGCTGGCGAGGTTGCGGGGAAAAGGGAACACTCTTACATTGTTGGTGGAGCTGTAAATTGGTGCAACCACTGTGGAAATCAATATGGAGGTACCTCAACAAACTAAAAATAGATCTACCATATGACCCACCTATAACACTATTGGGAATTTACCCAAAGGGAGATGGATCATCATACCACAGAGACACCTGCATCTCCATGTTCAATGCAGTGCTTTTCACAATAGCAAGGATATGGAATCAACCAAAGTGCCCTTCAAAAGAAGAATGGATAAAAAAACTATGGTATATATACACAATGGAGTACTACTCAGCAATCAAGAAAAATGAAATAAGGTCATTCGCAGCAAAATGGATGGAATTAGAGAAAATTATTTTGAGTGAACGAACATGAGCTCAGAAAGAGAAACAACACATGTTCTCACTCATATGAGGGAGCTGATTCAAAATTATAAGAAAAAAAAATCCTATTCAAAGGTCGGGTCATAATAAAAGGGGGGGAAGATAAGAATGATGTCAATATAAATGGACTAGAAAATGCATGTAATTGTTCTGAGAAGATAAAAACAAAGACAACTACAGGAAAAGTTTCTATCTTAAACAGAACTGGAACCCAAGGACACATAGAAAAATACTACTACGTAAAAGATAGAGAAGACTTAGATGGGAAACTTAGATGGGAATGATGGGAGGGGGGAAGCATAGGGGAGGGTAAGGGGTAACCTATATAAATAATGTTTACCAAAATGCATATATGGAAATGTCACAATGAAAAGCATGTCAAAATGAATCACATTAAGATGTACATTAAAAATTTCCAATTAAAAAAAAAAAAAAGCCCTGTGGCAGAGCTGGGATTTGAACCTGAGGCTAACCAGCAAGGTAGGAAGGAATCAGCAAGTATACGTGTGGCCTGTTCCTGAGCATCTTGGGACATGTGCCCCAGGAGATGTCTACAAATAGCCAGGGTGCTTGGCTGGGGAGCGAAAAGCCAGCCATCCACCTGGCAGTCAAACCATCGTGGGCTTCAGCCATGTTGTTCTCCAGTGAACACACGTGACCTTATAGTCGCATGCGGGGAGGTCTTGGAATTTGGAGTGTGTTATGCTATTTAAACCTCACAACAGCCATGACGGGCCGACGAGTCTTACGATCCCCACTGACGGGTGGGAGACCGTGCAGCCGCATGACCCTGGACACAGCGTTCACAGCTGTAATCCACACAGGCCTCCAGGTGCAGGGATGTTCGGTCAGCCACACTGTCGTACTTGTGTGGATGCTCATCTATCCTTGTCCTACAGAAGGAAACATGCGCCTTTTACATTTAAACGAATTCAGTTAAAAGTGCTACTCACCAGGTGCAATTCAGTCACTCATTCAAAAAGATGCATTGACCAGCTGCTACACACGGGTGTGTGTGTGTGTGTGTGTGTGTGTGTGTGTGTGTGTGTGTGTGTGTACTTACTTCCATGTCATTTGGAGAATTCAATCTATCAGGTAAACTATAGTCTTCTATGAGTTCCACACTATATCTCTTCATTACAAATGAATAAATCTCTTCATTATAAATGAATAATCTCTAATAACACACCTCTCTCTCTCTCTCTCTCCCTCCCTCCCTGTTTCTCTCTGTGTGTGTCCCTCTCCCTCCCTCCCTCCCCTCTCTCTTTCTTTTTGCAGAACCTGGGGCTTGAACCCAGGGTCTCATACATAATTTGCAAGTGCTCTAACATTGGCCTGCACCCCCTAGCCCATTTTTAATTTTCTTTTTCTTTTTTTTTTTTTTTTTTTTTTTTTTTTTTTTTTTTTTTTTTTTTTTTTTTTTTTTTTTTTTGAGTAAGGTCCCACTAGATTGCACAGGCTGCCTCCAGCCTCAAGCTCATGACTCCTGCCTCCACCTCCCGAGTCACTGGGCTTACAGGTGTGTGTCACTATGCTGGGCAGTCATCTTCCCTAGTGCATTCTTACTCGATCAAGAGGTTGACAGGGGCAGCGCTCGGCTGCATGGTGACGAGATGTTCGATGACCTTCTGGCCCTGGGTCTCCCTGCAGCTCCGTGTGGCCTCAGGGTGGATCCCTAAGATCTCGGGGGAGTCCTCATCAGGCAGGGACTGGATGATGTGTATGTAGTCCTTCATGCTCGCAGAGCTGAGCACCGGCTCGAACACCTGAAAGTTTAACCACTTGGTTAGTTTTGGTCTGAGTGTGTCACATACTTTCAGTAATGCATGAAGACAATGTTTTTCAAAGACATTTTACACAAAAAGCTCTGAATTGTACGTCAACACTATCAAAAGCCACAGCTACCGGACCACTGCACTGTAAAGTGCATATAACATACGTATATAACCGTCTTGTTGGGAAAAGAGAAAAAAAGAAGGCAGAAAGCATTTTAAAGCCTAAGGCGATCTGACCACACACTGCCTTGGTGAATACACACTGGATGCATGCCTGCAGACATCATGCATGCACACATACGCAATGAGAACAGTAAACCTGAGAAAACCACTTTACTTCAGCGAGACCTCTGGAGAGAATGTAAACACAGTATTGCTGTGGCTTGAATCTTAAATGTCCTCCACAGGCCCATATGCAGCAGCCCAGGGCTTAGGGAAAGGCAGTGAGGTCACTGAGGGAGCTATGATCCCCTCTCCTCCACTCTGTGCTTCCTGGCTGCCCTAAGGTGAGCAGCCTCCACCACACACTCCTGCCATGATGCACTGGGCCAACACGGGCCCTAAGCCATGTGGCCACATGACTAAGGACCGAGACCTCCGAAACGATGAGCCGAAATAGATCTTTCCTCCTTACTTATATGTTGTTGGTCCCAGGTGTTTGTCATAACACTGGAAAGCTACCTGATACAAACATTAACAATAGATGACCACTGGAAAATAGAGAAAAGCACTGCTATGTCATTGAGAAAGTGGGTGGTGGTGGATCCCTTGATATTCTCAAGGAAAACACTGGCAAATTGATTGGTAACAGAGTAATTGATTTTTTAAAAAATGCTTTCAGCAGAAGAAGCTGAGGGGATGACAACGAACAACCAGAGCTGGCAAGTTGGAACTGTCACAAAAATTTCAGTTTTAGCAACTAAATAATTGAGATACATGACTTCAGAATAGGCATTTCTGCCACCTGACACAATGCTGTCAGTGGAATGCAGGGTATATGTGCTGTGCACTTTATCCACTTACACACATTTTAGCTAATCGTCTATATTCAAAAGACACATTGGGGCAATTTAAAGGATTTTAAAGGGTAACTTTATCCTGACTTTAGAATCTAAACAAAAACATTACTTTAAACATTTTTTGAAGGAAATATTACCAAAAAAAAAAAAAAAACTCAGAACCTCAGAACATTTCCTGCCCTGGCTCATGATATGAAAAGGGTCTAATTTAATATCACCTTGCTGATCCAGGGCCATCAGCACAGACTATTCACACCCGTTACATCAGCATCTTACACGTGAATCTCCTTCAGATATCACTTCTACAATTGTGCCCATTGGCCCACACTGCCAAGACATGGCAGGCAGCCTCGATCCAACAACTACTTCACAGGCCCCGTCCTTACTCCTGTCCTCCACCCTCCACTCTCCTCTAATACCCAGATTCCGGCGGAGTCCTGCCCTGCCACGCACCAGGGCCAGAGACCTGCTGAGGTATTTCAGCAGGGCACAGCCACGAGTGTCTAGCCTGCATCCCCTGCCCAGAGGTGAGGCCAGCACAGAGGATGGAAGCCTCGGGGGTCGGCAGAGGGGATGGAGGACAAGGATGTGGGATTTTACTCCTTGGGTGCTGGTGGCAGGGGCAGGGTTCTTTCATCTCAGCTTTGCTACTCACTGGCTGTGTGTGCTCTGTGCCCTGTGGACCTTGGGTCCCTTGCCTTTAAACTAGGAACAGCATCTGTTCCACTTGGTTGCTCTAAGCATCAAATGCTGTTGTTAGGTGCCATTGAGTCAGATCCAACATATAGTGACCCTATGGACAGCAGAATGGAACACTCTCCGACACTGTGCCATGCCCAGCACTATGTCAGTGCTTCTCTACTGTTCATAGGGTTTTCAGTTTATGATTGTTTCTGGACTGTTCCAGGAGTGGACTACCACATCCTCCTATGAGCATCAAATGAGAAACACATGAATTTACTGGACTGGGATAGGATAGCTGAGCTGTAAATGTCGCTTGCTTCTGCTTCCTTGCGCTTTGTGTTTTACACTCACATTCTCAGAGGGCATGGACCATTTCTTTACCATTTTCACTTATTGTCCTGCATAGTTATGTTTAATAGAGGAATGGATCCGTTGCTTTTTAAATACTGTAGTGAAAATTAATAAAAGCCACTAAAGATGAATGTTAAAATTTATTTAAATATGTATTTTAGATAATACAACAATGTTCAGTTGAAAATAACTGAATAACGTAAGAAGATAAATTCCCTTCTCACCTCATCACTATAGAAATTGAAGTCATCCATCAGCACTTCGGGGTTAGAGAATCTGCAGAAAAGAGTTTCCAAGCATCGTTTGTCCCAGTAATCAGTCACACGGCCGCCGTAAATCACTTCTCCAATTAGGCACTGCAGGGCCTGCCATGGAACATCCATCTGTCCACTCAAGACATTTTCCAACACCTTTATGGACACCTTTAGAAAATCCACTCCATTTCATTATTTCAGGATGTGTTTTCAGCTTAACTGACATTTTAACATAAAACCAACAGCTCTCAAATAGCTACACATGTTTTCTCTTTACAACATACATAGAAATAACAAGAATTAAAGACATCAAGTTGTGTGCTTTTCTCCAGTGGTTATTTTTGTTGTTGTTGAACACTGAACTATGTTCCTTTTTTGAACAGAAAAAGTGAATAAGAGGTGCTGAAATCACAGGCACATCAGGATGAAAAGGGGAAAGCAGTCTTCCCCACCCACCATCGGCATTGGTGCCTATCCCAGGATGCTCCCCACGGTAGGCCTCATACCTCCACCTGTCCCTCCACATCCTTCCTTCCTCTGTCCTTCAGCTCTCTCACCTCTCCTTTCCCTGTCCGTCTTTCTTTCTGCTTCCCTGTCTTTTTTGCTTCCACAAATGCTATGCCTCATGCACCCTGTCCTGCAGCTGAACGCATATTTTGGCCGACTCTGTTCGGTGGCTGTAATCATTCATATTCCTGTCACCTTTCTCATCCCTACCACTAATGGGAGACGTGGGTCCACACTCCATATCTGTGGGTTCTGCATCCATAGATTCAACCAAGCACAGGTAGAAAATATTTGAAAAAAAACACAAAAGCACCTGCATTGAACATGCACAGATGTGTTCCTCGCCATTATTCCCTAACCAGTACGATGTGACAATGATCACATGGCACTTACATTGTATTACATAGTACAAGTAATTTAGAGATGATTTAAAGTATATGGAGGATGTTTGTAGATTACACGTGAATACTGTGCCATTTATGGTGTAAGACACTGTGTATCCTCAGACTTGGGCATCCAAAGAGGATCCCAGAACCAGTCCCTCAAGGGTGACAGGGGACAGCTGGTATTTCATCCTTGTCAGTCTGGTAGGTAAAACCTCACTGTTACTTTAGTTTGTGTATTCCTGGTGCTGATTATTTTGAGCATCTTTCTTATGTCTGATAGTCATTTAGATTTCGTTTTCCATACACTGCCTATTCTCCCTTTGGGTTGTCTATATTTTCAATATGTAAGAACTCTTTATATATCACAAATATCAATGCTCTGCTGGTCATTTACATTGCAAGTATTACCTTGAATTTGTTTTTTGTTTATTGGCTATTTTATCACAATTTGCCATATAAAGTTTTTATTATCAAATATACCAATTTTTTCCTTTATGATTCTAGATTCCAATTTTGGTTAGTCTATCCCCAATTCCAACATCATACATATAATCTCTAGATTTATTTTTAGAGATTTATATTATTATATTTAAATTTTATTCCACTTTGGAGTTTATTTTAATATATGGTAAAAGATAAAGGATCCAGTAATTTTTATCCAGGAGGATGGTCAGTTGTGCCAAGTATTATTTACTTTAAAAAAAAAATCTCTTGTTACTGGGTTGAAATACTATTGTGTCAAATACTAAAAAAATGGTCCCATAGAAGTAGATAGTAGAATAGTGCTTACCAGAGGCTGGGAGGGTTATTAACAGATACAAGGGTATAGTTATTCAAGGGTAATAAATAACGCTCCACAGCAGAGCAGGGTAACCGTAGTTGACAATAATTAACCCTATACTTAAAAAATAGCTTGTAAAGAAGACTATGTTCCCAACAAAAGGAAATGATAAAACTTCAAGGTGATTATTATACCAACCACCTTGGCCTGATGATTACACATTGTATACATGTACTGAAAGATTGCATTGTATCCCATAAATATGTACAATTATGTGCCAACACTAAAATTCATAAAAATTTGGATCTATGTCTACATTCTTTGCTATGTCCCACTGATTTATGGTCAACTTGTCTGCTAATTAGTGTTGATTTTATTATAGTGGATTTTTAGTATGTTGTGACATCTGGTGAAAGATTATCTCTTCAGTTTTTCTTTTCTTTTTTGTATATATCTAGTTTATTCTTCAGTACTCTTGTCCTACATGAATTTTATCAATTCCAAAACTTCTCAAATAGTATTCTAATTGGAACTGAATTATATTTGATAATTAATTTTGTAAGAATTGATAGTTTAGGGCATAAGAAGTCTTCCCATTGAGAACACTAATGCCTTTATTTACGGAAGGCAGAAGTTTTGAAAATATATAAAAAGCAGCTGAACATGGTGGCACATGAACATTAGCCCAGCAACTTGGAAGGCAGAGGCAGGAGGATCTCAGGATTTAGGCCAGAGGCAGACTTGACAACTTAGCGAGTCCCTATCTCAATACAAAAATTTCAAAAATGAGTAGGGGTGCAACTCAGTGGTAGAGCACTTTCCTAGAACAAGGCTCTGGGATCTATCAGCAGCGCGTGCACACACACACAAAAAATAAATAAATAAATAAATAAATAAAATTTTAAAAAGCTGAAGAAACACAGCCACTTATTAGTTGTGTAATTTAGGCAAATTTCTTAAGTGTTTAGTCACTCTCTTTCCCTGTCCAGAAAATGAAGATAATTGGTATACTGTTGTTATTGCTAGGTGCCGTTCAGCTGGTGTCTGACTCATAGTGACCCTGTGTACAACAGGTGAAACACTATTGTCAGTGCTTCTTTGCTATTCATAGGGTTTTCAATGGCTGATTGTTTTGGGGGAGTGGGTTGTCAAGTCCTTCTCCCAAGCCTACCGCACCTGGTGGGCCTACCAAAATTAAATCTAGAGGATATAAACAACTTAAACAGATCTATAATTAGCAGCAAGATTGAAACAGTAATAACAAGTCTTCCAACAAAGAAAAGCTCAGGACTGGATGGATTCACTGCTAAATTCCACAAGACCTTTAAAGAAGAATTAATACCAATGCTCCTCAACCTACTTCATAACATAAAAATGAAGGGAATACTACCAAACTCATTCTATGAAGCCAGTATTATCCTCATACCAAACCAGATGAAGATACAGGGACAAAACCAAAAAATCTACAGACCAATTTCCCTGATGAACACAGATGCAAAAATGCTTAATAAAAATTGCAAATGGACTTCAACAATACATTAGAAAGATCATACACTATGACCAAGCTGGTTTCATTCCAGGGATCCAAGGATGGTTCAACATACACAAATCAATAAGTATAGTACAGCACATAAACAGATGCAGAGACAGAAATCACATAATTTTCTCAATAGATGCGGAAAAGGCCTTTGACAAAGTTCAACATCCCTTCGTGATAAAAGCTGGAACTAGAGATCATCATCTTAAGTAAAATAAACCAGACCCAGAGAGACAAACACCATGTTTTCTCTCATATGTGGATCCTAGATTGTAACATATATTCAATATTTTTATATAGATCATGAAAGTAGAAGAGAGAAAGGGGACTAAAGAGAATGGGGAGAGGCAATAAGAAAGGAAAACATTTATATAATATATCTCTCTAGATTTTGCCTTGAGAGCAAGGCAAAATCTGGAGATACAATTTATATACATTATTGTCAGGGCAAGGCTCTGACCTCTGCCGGGCCACTCCCCAAGTGCAGTGCAACCTATTACAGATATAAATATTATAAACTATGTAAATATTATATATAATTATATATACATATATATATATGCTCTGGGTCATATATACATATGACCCAGATATACTATATACATAGTATATAGTATATACTATATACTGTAGTATATACAATATATACATATACATATATACATATACAATACATACATATAATACATAATACGTAATATATAATACATATACAATACATATAATACATATACAATACATACATATAAACAAGGTATGTAAGCAGAAGGGGGACCATCAGTGGGAAAGGAGAGGATCAAGTTGAGAGAGGGGTGTTATGAGAGTATAATAGGGAAGCTAAACATGAACAGTGTTCAATGATATGTATGTATGGAGATGTCATAATGAAATCCATTAAGTTGTATACTAACAATTACTAATAAAAAGATTTGGAAAAAATAAGAGTTATACAATTTTTATAAAAAGAAAAGCTATCAATTATTTTCCTAAAATGTCTAATAATGGTGTCCTAAATTATTAGGACAATTATTTTCCTAAAATGTCTAATAATTTTCCCCAGTATCACACAGTTTGCCTTTTGACTGGGCTTCAATTGACTTGGACAAGAACCCCCTTGGCTCATGTTCCTTGACAAATCTTCAAAGTGCAGCTGTTTTCTGTTCTCTCCTTGGTCATAGCAGCATCTGTCCAATGGGCAGCTGAGCCTGCAGTGAGTGTGTGGCTTTTTATGAACACAGAAATGCCCAGTGGACACACATGGAGCTCGTGAAAGGCAATCCACTCAGGGTAGAAAGAGGCAGAATCAAGACTTTCCTAGGAAAGCTTTAAAAAAAATCTTCTCTAATATAAAGGAATGGGTAGTTAAGGACGCAATGTTCTACACTAAATGACAGTTGCAAGAAAATGAATGGGAAAATTTTAAGCAGGCATTGCCACCTGTCTACTTTAGCAATAAAGAAAACATCCTACCAAAAGCACAAATAGAAGGTTGTGCATACAGAATATTTAAAAATCAATTATTAATCTAATTATCCCTTATAATGGATCAATCTAATCTCCCTTGCTTTGAATGAAAATGAAACACTGAGAGACACTTGAATAGTGATTTATGTGTCAGGCACTGTTCTAAGTGCTCTATTTACATTAACTAGTTTACATCTTACGATGACCCTCTGGAGTAGGTTGCTCATCTCCCATGTTGCTTTTTTTCCTCCAAAGAAACTAAGTCCCAGGGGTTAATTGGACCAGTGGATTAGTACTTGTGCAGCTATATTTCATTCCAGAAAAGATGGCTTCAGAGCCCTTGTTTTAAATGTTTGTCCTTCTGCCCTAGGTACAGATTGCATCCTCTTCCAGTCCTATAAACAGTGCTGTGTAGACTCACAGTAAGGTCAGCCTATATCTCACTCTTATGCGCTACGCTCATTTTCACTCACCTCCAAGTCTGAAGAATTGAATTTATAAGGAATATTCCAGCCCAATGTTCCATAATTTCTTCTTTCATTGATCACAGCATTGAAAAAACATAGGCTGAATATAAGTTTTTTCCACCATGGTCCACACTCAGGTTTTTCAAGTATTTCTTCTGTCACCTCTCCGCTCCCACTATATCCAAACATCTGAAGTAAATTGCTTTTCAGTCCCTGGGGAGATTCCACAGCAATCTTTGGGACAGAAGTGAGTGAAAATGCCAATGAATACAGCAGGTGCTGGGGGAGGCACTTTTTCCACAGCACAAGGGACGTGGTTGAAGTGCATCTGTTCTTTCACCATTTGAAAACTTCTGTGAAAGTACTGCCCCAGATTTTCTATATTGCCCCAATTCGTAGATTAAAATGAGAAATACAACATCGCAACATCACCAATAAAAAAAAACACTCCTGTTTGCCATAGGCATAGGACACCGCATTTTAGAAAGTCTGACAACAAAGCTGTGGTGTAAATTTTCACTTCACTGGCGGCTAAGCTGCCATCAGGGGACAGGGTGCCAGGCTTCTTCCTGGAAGCAGACATGGGGCAGGTTGCAGGGAACAAGAGCTGACCTAACAAAAGTTTCAAGTCAGCACCCACATTAAAGAGGACAAGGAGTAATTTGGTGTGTGAGTAATTTTGTCCATGTGGCAGGGAGAGATTTCTAGTGTCAGGAGGGAACGTGATTTGTAGTCAGAATGGAGGAAGAGCCTCGTCCTCCCAATTTCTCCATAGCACCTCAGCATGTCAGGGCTCAGGTGTGTCGGGCACAGCATTCTGCCCTCAGCACTCCATCTTTCAGCCAACTGAAACTTCGTGTAACAGACCTGACCAGTCCTCAGTGGTTGCTCAACTTCAGTGAGAGAAAGAAGTCAGAGATACTGTAATTCTTAGCCATGATTGTTTAGCCTACTTTCTGCCAGAGAACAGAAACAAGAGATAGCTATACACATAGGTGCAGTGGTGCACACCTGTAGCCAGCTACTCAAGAGGCCTCAGCCTCAGCAGGAGGAGCACTTGAGTCCAGGAGTTCAAGGCCAGCCTGGGCAACACAGGGAAAGTCTGTCTCAACAAACACACAAACAAGAAACAGCTTTATAACACGTGCACATCCTGATTTATAATAATTAGAAGGCTAGCACCCTCTTGAGAACCAAATATCTTAGGTGTGAGTTATCTGAAAACAATAATCTGGTCTTTTACATGAGCTTCCTTTCTGGCCCAGCACAGACTGAACGGGAGGCAGGCATACACCAGAATGACACTTCCCTGCTTAATTAAGAATAATGAATGACAAAGACTCACATACAAACATGGTTCTTCAGTCAATATTAAAATCTCACACACTCTGTTCTTACCTTTACACCCTTCTGAAGAATGGGAAGTGGGAAGGAACTGTCTGACTTTGAGCTTAACCACAGCCTAAATTCAGGGTCTAATGTCACATCTGGACTATTAAATCTGCAAAATAAAAATTTATGAACATTTTAATATAAAAATATAAACAGTATGTTCCCTGAGTCATAGCACTTCAATGTTTGATCTTAGACGTCATGTTAATACCAAACATCTTATGTTACAATAAGAATTTTTGTGTTGCATGAGAAATAATACAAGATTCATCAATTCCCATTTGCACTCCCTTAGGAACAGAAAGCTACACATAATTACAAAAACCTTGCAAAAAATTACAAATGAAGAATAAAATACAGAGTTCCACTCATCAAGGCTGAGCCAATTGAACATCAAAATAAAAGGCGACCACAACAGGTCAATCTTGACTGAAGAGTCGTGTGTGGATGTAACAGAAGCAGGCTGACTCCACTGAAGAAAATGGAGCCAATGAGTCCATACTGGTATAGACAGAAATGAATAAACATATGGGAGAGAAACACTTCTCATTCTAGTAGAACATCATCAAACAAAAGGTTTTTGTGCGTGATCCTGGGGATTCACCAAAAGCCTCACACATGCTGAGCATGAGCTGTGCCACTGAGCCACACGCCCAGCTCCCATTAAACAAATGTAGGATGACTGTGAAGTTAGAAAGCCACCATTTGGCAAACATACAGTAAAAATTCAGTCAGAACTTATGAAGGGATGTTGAAACTATCAGGTGACAGTTTAACATACACACAAAATCCGAAAGGTCCCACAGGTAGGACCCACTTTCATCCATGATGAGCACTGACAGCCCCCGGCCCAAGGCAGAGAGACCCCTGTGCTGGTCTGCTGCCCAGTGGAAGGCAAACCTTTCTCCGCAGGGCCCTGATGAGGCTGCCCAAGAAGACAGCAGACAAGCTCAGATCAAGGGGCTTCACAACATAACTGGTTTGTGCTTTTCAAACATATCATGGTTATGAAAGACAAAGACAGACTAAGGAACTATTCTAGGTTACAGGATATTTGACAGGCTTACAACCGGATGCAATGAGAAATATTGAATCGCAATCTGGAACAGAAGCTCTTTGGTGTTTTTTGTTTTTGTTTTTTGTTTTTTGTTTTGAGACAGTGGGCTAAATATGCCTAAGCTCTGTTGATGAGATAATCAACAAGCACAGTGAAGTATTAAGGGGGCAGGGGGCGTCCTGTCTACAATTTACTTTCAAATGATTCAAAAAAATCACACGTTTAAATATAAGACAAACAATAGGACAAGTATAAAACCTAGGAAATACCGAGGAAGGTTAAGGGAGCCTGTACTGTCCTTGAAACTTTTTGGTAGGCCTAAACTTTTTTTTTAATTTACAAAATAAACCAAAGCAATAAAAAGAACACCACTAACCACAAAATGAAATAAAAATAAAACACCTGCAATCCCACAAGGTAGACTTTCTCTTTTCTTCTCTTCCCGATTCTCCTTCTTATTTTTTAAATAAAAATAATATCCTGTTTGATATTTTTTCCTCCCAGCAATAGATTGTAGACATATTTCTTTAGCTCTTAAACTTAATATTTCTTCACATTTTCCTGTCCTACTGTGGGTCCCTACAGTGAAAGCCTTAACACTTGATTTAGTAAATTGATGTGAATTTCTTTTAATTATGTTCTGATTATATTAACCTTTTCATGTATCATGAATTATTCCTATTAAGACTTTGAAATTCTGTTCTGAGGGACAGTTCTCTAATTTCTTTTCTTTTTATAATCAAACACAATGGGTTTACATCTTGGGGAGTGCAAAGCCAAAATAAGCATAACCCATATCTAAAAGAGGTGACAGAGATTTATCACCTGTGCAGGTAAGGAGAAGCATGGGGTTCCATTCTACAACAATGCTCTCCCAGAACAAAGGAAGCATGGAGGGGAGGGTGGAGAACCTATCCATATACGAATACTGGAGGCACTTCAGGGTAGGCACCATTTCAGAGCATGCTTAATCTAAGGTAAACACCAAGGGCATGCTTAGTTGAGGTCATAGTTCAGGAATGAAAGATGGCAGATTGGCACAGCCCCTAAACGCGTCAAGTCAGCACTGCAGAAGAATGGCGAGTAGAGATGTTTTAGGTATCTGTGGTTTGCTTTATATATCCCTGCTGGAAATTCCTTTGGTTGCTGCTTGAGGACTTCATTTTCTCAGGTTGTATTTCACCCTTCTTCAGATGCAAAACAGATTACCAGAATCCAGAAGCCTCCCATGGCTCTGGCGGAGGGCAGACCCCAGGTAATGCTGCTGCTGAGCCAGCCAGCCAAGGATGAGAGGGTGAGGGAAAAAGGCCTCAGAACAAGTAACACCCAGGCCAGCAGGGAAGAATTGAAGAGAGATCCCTTAGCTTTCCAGTCCCGTGGCTAGTGACATTTTTCTTTTCTTCTCTTTCCCTCTATCTCTTTCCTTTTTTCCTTCCTTCCTTTCTTCCTTATTTCTTTCCTTCCTTCCTTCCTAACAGGGTCTCTCTATGTAGCCCACCCTGGCCTAGAACTCGCAATCCTCCTGTGTCAGCCTCCTGAGTGCTGGGGTCACCGGCCACCAGGCCTGGATTTCCATCTTTCTTTGTTGAGTGGCATATTGCCCTGTCCCACTGACTTCTCCCCGCCGTGGTAGACTCTGGACACTACTATGCTGTCTTACTGGCCCATATGTGTTCTCAGTGCCTAACATGGTAATTAAAAAATAGTGGATTCTTGGTAAAAATTTTCAATTGGCTAATGAATGACACAGTAGAAATTACTGCGTCATCCTGAGTCTATACCTGCAGACCTCATGTAACTAAGTAATCTGTGTTCTGACTCTCTTAAGCGATTAAATGTGAAAAAATTTCAAAGGTTTTTAAACTGCTGAAGGAATAACAGTCTGAGAACAGGAGTAATTGATATTAGAAAGATTTTTAGAACTCTCAGGCAGCTGCATTTTAGTTTTATAGGTTCCTTGTATCTGCTCAAAAAGCATGGCAATATCCTCATTTAAACACACTTGCTCTACAATGTTGGTCATACAAAACAAGGAGACAGCAAAGCAAAGCTGGAAGAAAAAAACTGTAGAATGTAATTGGTTAAAACATTATGAATTTCACTCATTGCTAAGTCTTCGTTCAAACTTACAACAACCAACTTTCAAATACTTCCACCCCAAACAAGAAGGCTGAACCTATAAAAATTTCTGCCTAAGCCATGTGGGAGGTACAGCCTAGAAAAGTGAGGTCAGCCAGGAAAACCCAGAACAGATACAAAATATAGGTCATCAAGTAAAACATCACTGAAAGTATGAGCGTGAGGTATTGTACTCTGCTCTGTGAAATCATACAGAACATCAAAAACTATGTTATAGAGCCATACGCTGTTATTCGTGGATGTGTGTATATATGTATATATATATATATATATATGGTGTGTGTCTATCTATCTACAGAGAGAATTTGAGGAAAGAAAGTCATAAATCGGGGAACCGAGCCTAAATAGGCCTTAAAGAAACAAAACCACCATTGTTCTCAGTGAGGTTTTCAAGCTCTCACAGGAGAGACTCATATATGACAGCTTGAGTTTCCTCTGAGTGGCCCAACACATCACTTGGCCATTGAGCGCAGTACGCATTGTCATTTCCGGTTTTACTTCATAGTGTTGATCATCTGATCCCTTGCAAATAAACGTGAAACTCTTACGATTCCACAACAGCACAGAGTCTTGGCATGAAGGACGCCGCCAGGTGGCAGTTCGGCAGGAAGACCCACTGTTGCCTTCTGGTCAGCGCCTTAACAATGAGGTCTTCTGCTTTGGCTGCCTGGCCTTGGCCCAAGGAAATCATGGTCACGTGATGCGTTGTTCCTTTAAACTCTTGTGCGAATCTCAGGAGCATGTTGGTGGGGTCAATCCCTGTATAACAGTGTGGAGAGGTACATAAAATGGCAAGCTCGTTAAATCCGCTCAAAAACCAGTCTGGCATTTGTTGGGTGGTAGGAGAAGACACCCTCACAGGGGACAGATTACTACCTTGAAATGACAGTCCAGAGTCAAATTGTCCTTCCCACTTCCTAGCCACATAATCTAGGTTTTCTAACACAGAGGCTGACAGTGCCTGACGGGCAGCATTGGCTATCTGCTCCTGCCTCTGCTTGTCCCTTCCTCCTCTGTGGCTGTACCCCAATGTTGCTTGAGATGACTGGGTACTCAGATAAAATATTAAATTTTTAGCCATTCATGTTGCTAGGAATAGGCATCAAAGCTTTGTGAATAGGTTTTGGCAGCAAACATTTGTCAGCAAAGTGCTGTATAAAACCTTGGGCCTCTTCTTAAAGTGAGATGGTCTGACTTCGCCCTGTGTTCCATTCTGTTGCTGGAATGTTTGGTGATGGCCAGGACAGCACCTGTTCTTTCTGTCTATGTCAGGGGTATAGGCAGGTGCTTCACCTGAAATGTTCCAGGTGAGAGAGCCCTAGGGCAGTGGGTCAAAGTTTGAAAATGGTGAGTTCTAAAGACGTATTTGACTTGAGGACTAGGAAGTTGGGAAGACAGCTGAAGAAGGTATTTTGCTTAGGGGAAAGTACTTTCCTCATGGCCAATTTGAACAAAAAGCCAAGACACAAAAAAGAAAGAGAAAAAAAATTAGAGTTTTGAGGAATACATGACCAATTTCTGATAGTTATTTTTGACATATGTGTTTACACAAATAAACGTTAATTGAAACAGTTAATAAATGTAATGGCAATCCCAACTTTCAGGTGAATATTATGTGTCTACAGCTGTGCCACCCTGGCATCCAATCCAGTCAGCTCTCGGAAGCTAAGCAGGGTCAGGCCTGATTAGTCCTTGGATGAGAGACCACTTGGGAATATCAGGTGCTATAGGCTTGGGAGAAGGACCCAGCAGCCTACTCCCAAAACAATCATCACCAAAAACCTTATGTTTTGTATGTGCTGTACACAGGGTTACTATAAGTCAGACCTGACTCGATGGCACCTAACAACACTATATATTTGGAAGGTATTTTCTACATAGAAAATTAGCACTCACAGATTTTTCCTTATCTATGAATCTAGGAAGATTTATTCCTCTTCAATCTCTTATATTTTTTAAAAGATTCATTCTTAAAAGTTAAAAGTTTCAATCCCATTTCCAGTATATTTCAATAAGAACAGGAAACTATCTTAAACTTGGATAATCTTGCAGAACCTATGTCTCCACATCTTTTAACTGATGCTATTATCACTGCTTCGTGAACATTCACGAACAGCTACACCAGAGTCACAGGGAGCTACAGAACATTCTGAATAGTTATGTGCAACCCACAGGGGGCCAGTACTATCATGATGGGTGTATGCTATTCACAGGGAGCTGAACAACATTCACGACAGCTCACCAGAGGAGTGCATAAGGATCAGAGGAGTCTGGGCAGCAGATTCCTTGTAAGATTCTTTCAGATTAACTCCAGTTTGGAGAATGTACTCACTTCCCATTTTTTCAGTTATAAACTTTCTCACCGAATTCTTTAAACATTCTGGTCTAAGGATTTTTATCTGAAAAGGAAAACATAGGAAATAAGGTAAATTTAACCACCACCAGGGTGATCTGGAAAAATGGTAAATGAAAACAGGCAGCTGGCTTTCTGGCCAGCATTTTCTGGTGTCCTCCCTCCTGCTGGGAAGGTCTAACAAGAGAGGGCAAACTGCCACCACGCCCCTGACCCTCTGTGGGCCGTGCTGGCTCCCTGCCACCTCATGCATCTGCACAGCTCATCCACCCTGGGCAGGAGATCTCGCTCGGGATGCAGAGGTCCACACTGCTCCCTGGGTCTCACACTACTCTAGTCATTCTTCCCACTGGGAAATGTGGGCTTAGTATTGCTTAATCTAATTTTTCATCAAAGCCAGAAATCTGGGTTTTTATGTGAAAGCTTTCTACTTACAAACTTAGTCACCCAAATTAAAAAAAAATCCTCAAACAAAAACAAACAGAAAGTACAATGGAAAGCAGACTGGAGTAGAGTGCAGTGAAGAGGGAATAGGGAGTTATTGCTGAGCAGGTATACAATCTCTGTTTAGGGTGAAGACAGAGTTCTGCAAATAGGCAATGGTTGCATAACACTGTGAATACGGATGTGGAAGTTACTGTTGTTGAATGCAAGTGTCCCCCACCATTCATATGTTGGGATCTGATCCCTCAGGGAGTGAGGAGGGCATGAGGGTCCTGTCTTCATGAGTAGGGTCGGTGCTCTTGGGACAGAGCTTGAGGGAAACTGCTTGGCCCTGCTACCATGGTGGGACAGAGCAAGAAGAAATCATCTGTGAGGTAGGGAGCAGGCCCTCCACAGACATCTGCCCTGTAAGTACTTTAATCTTAAACTCCCTAGCTACCAGAGCTTTGAGCAATAAGTTTCTGTTGTTGATAAATTACCCAGACTAAGGTATTTTGTTATAGCATCCCAAATAAACTAAGATGAAAATATCTGAAGGGAGGTTGTTGTAGTTTCAAATTCATTTGCTTCATGATGTATTGCATTTGAAACACTGGAAAAGTAAATATGCAGGCAAAATAAAACAGGTCTATGAGCCAGATGGTGTCTTCTTTGCAATCTGCATCTACAATGAGTTTTAAAGTATTACAAAAATAAAATTTGAAGCAGAGCCAAAGGTCAATTATAAGCTTTCCGGACTGGTATCTATGTGAACCCCCACACGTCTGTCAGTTTGCCACACTGTGGGGGCTTGTGTGTTTCGATGAGGCTGAGAGCTCTGCCACTGTAACCTCGGACATGAGCAAGGTTACCCATGGTGGACAGGTTTTCAGCTGAGCTTCCAGACTAAGACAGACTAGGGAGTAGGACCTGGCGAGCCACTCCTGAAACAACTAGCCATTGAAAACCTTATGGATAGCAAAGAAACACTGTCAGATATAGTGCTGGAAAATGAGGCCCCCAGGTTGGAAGGCATTCAAAAGACTACTGGGGAACAGTTGCCTCCTCGTAGAGTCTACTGTGATGATGGAAATGGAGTAAAGCCCCAGGGTGCTCAACTTGCTGATGTGGCATGACTCAAAATGAGGAGAAACAACTGTAAATATCCATTAATAATTGGAACATGGAATGTACGTAGTATGAATCTAGGAAAATTAGAAATTGTTAAAAGAGAAATGGAGCGCATAAACATTGACATTCTAGGCATCAGCAAGCTACAATGGACTGGCATAGGCCATTTTGAGTCAGACAATCATATGTTCTACTATGCTGGGAATGATAAACTAAAGAGAAATGGGGTTGCATTCATCATCAAAAAAGACATTTCAAGATCTGTCATGAAATACAACATTGTCAGTGATAGAATAATGTCCATATGCCTATAAGGAAGGCCAGTTAATATGACTATTATTCAAATTTATGCACCCACCACTAAGGCCACAAATGAAGAAAGGGAAGACTTCTATCAGCTTTTGCAATCTGAAATAGATCAAACATGCAATCAAGACATACTGATAATCACTGGTGACTGGAATGCAAAGGTTGGAAACAAAGAAGAAGGCCCAGTAGTTGGAAAATATGGTCTTGGTGACAGAAACGAAGCTGGAGATCGCATGATAGAATTTTGTCAGACCAATGACCTTTTCATTGCAAATACTTTTTTTCAACATCATAAATGGAGACTATACACATGGACTTCACCAGATGGAACATACAGAAATCAAATTGACTACATATGTGCAAAGAGACGATGGAAAAGCTCTGTACAAAATGTCAAAACAAGATCAGGTGCTGACTGTGGATCAGACCATCAACTTCTCATATGCAAGTTCAAACTGAAGCTGAAGAAAATTAGAACAAGTATGAGAGCCACGGTATGACCTTGAGTATATCCCACCTGAGTTCAGAGACCACCTCAAAAGTAGGTTTAATGCATTAGACACAAATGACAGGAGACCAGAAGAGTTGTGGCATGACATAAAAGATATCATTCAAGAAGGAAGCAAAAAGTTCTTAAAAGGACAAGAAAAAAGAAAAGACCAAATTACATGTGAAAAAAGACACTGGACCTTGCCCTCGAACCTCGAGCAGCTAAAGCAAAAGGAAGACATGATGAAGTTAAGGAACTAAACAGAAGATTTCAGAAGGCAGCTCGAGAAGACAAAAACTAATATTATAATAACATGTGCAAGGAGCTGGAGGCAGAAAACCAAAAGGGAAGAACACGCTCTGTGTTTCTCAAGCTTAAGGAAGTGAAGAAAAAATTCAAGCCTCGAGTAGAGGTAGTGAAAGATTCTACAGGGAAAATATTAAATGATGCAGGAAACATCAAAAGAAGATGGGAAGAATACACACAGTCATTATACAAGAAAGAATTGGGAGATGACCAACCATTCCAAGAGGTTGCATATGAAGAGGAACCAATGGTGTTGAAGGATGAAGTGGAAGCTGCCTTGAAAGAACTGGTGAAACACAAGGCTCCAGGAATTGATGGGACACCAATAGAGATGTTTCAACAAACAGATGCAGCACTGGAGGTGTTAACATGTTTATGCCAACAGATTTGGAAAACAGCTACTTGGTGAACTGACTGGAAGAGATCCATATTTGTGCCTATTCCAAAAAAGGGAATCCAACTGAATGTGCAAACTATCAGACAATATCATTAATATCACACACCAGCAAAATTCTACTAAAGATCATTCAGAAGTGACTACAGCAGTATATAGACAGGGAATTACAGGAAAATCAAGC
>VMDO01026809.1:0-26176 GCA_007922755.1 Pedetes capensis
AAACTGCAATTAAATTGAGAAGCAAAAATAATAAATCAGAAAATTATAAAATAGGACATTGATAAGAAAAAATAAAATAATATAGCATAATTTGTATGCACAAATTAAGACAGAACAAATTTGTATGCACAAATTAAGATGGAAATGTCTGTTTCTGGTAAGAAAAATAATTTACATACCATAGTAATTAGTTAAATAAAAACAATATCATGTATACATATTCTCTACATACACAAATATACATACATATAATTAGACATTCCTGTTGCTTCCAGATTACACTAGTAAACAAGTATCTTTCTAGTTAACACTGCATTCACTATAGTTTTCATTTTTGAATTCTTTAGCTGGAAGTTGATAGTAGTATTCAGTAGTATTCACCAAATCATAAATTAAGAGGAAATAGCAGATAATCTTCCCAATGAAGAAATCCCCATATAACCCTGAAATGAACTTTGGCTCTGACTAATTCATGCATAAGTCCTCCCATATTTGTTTCCAATTAGTCCACATTAGGCAAAAATATGCAATATTGCAATATTCTACCCTAATATTCTTCTTCATAATGTATCTAAATCCAGGCACATCTATAACATTCATTTGATGAATAATAACATTTCAGTGCACTAGGTAATGCATATGTTTTTTATTTCCCACAGAGAACTGTATTTCCTCAACTGATTTATGTACCACCTGGACAAAATTATTTTTATTATGGTTTATTTCATTTTCTCCAGCATCCACAACAGAAAAATACTTGTAAACTGCCAATGATACACTGACAATAGTGAAAAAAAGAACAGCTTTGAAATTCAAACTCCCTCATTTCTTCAGAGAACTCCAATGAAAAATGCAGCTACAATGCTTTTCAACTAGCAAATTCAAGGTAAAACCAAACAGCAGCTTATCTTCTGCTGTATTTTCTTATTAACAACTACATAAAATTCACAGACAGCTCCAAAGTTTTCCAAAACAGAGATGACCATTTGGCTTTAGAGTTTGCATGAGGGACTTATAAAGAAATTATTCTAACCATAAAAAAGTGATTATGACATAATACATAAGGAAGTTAATGATATTTTCTAATCACATGACTTCATTTCCTGAATTATACTTTGTCTAGGTCTTGAAGAAAAGCCCAGAGAGCATCCTCCTATTTCTAGTTTAAAAGTACTTCTTCAAAGATTGCAGTGGTGTTCTTCAAATACCATTCACTGGTATACTGTTTTGATGGCTTCTATTGAATTTTCTCCATAATTTTTAGCAACAAAATTGAAATATGTTAAAGCCAGGAATTCGCAGAATGTTTGGAAAACATCTCCAATGTTTGAGGCCATTTGCCTAATGAATATAACATGGATTCATTTTGTTCCTTCTTTCCTGGAATTGCTTTGAATTTCGAACATTTGTTAGCCATTAACAACACTTTGCATCTAATACTGCTTATGTGTATAATGCATTTTACATTCCATATGTAAAGCTAACTTATTTGTGATCCTATAACTATACTAATTGTCTTGCACAGTAACCACTAATGTCAACTCCCCCATGATGGAACAATTAGTTCTGACTTGAGCTAAACAGATTAAGAGAACTTTGGATCCAAAGATACCTTCTGTGCCATTCAAAGTCACCGGAACAAAGAAGTTCTGAAGAAGTTCCTTTAAACAATTCATTTCTTTGTCCCTATCTAATTTTGAGTCCTAAGTCAATATTTACATTGCTATAAGCCCTCCTTCAAAATTTGGTAGCACTTCAGTTATTTTTTGTTGTGTCTGTGAAGTCAACCAAAATAGAGATATTCATTTGCTAATGAAAGGTTCCCAAATATAGGTCATAACACACGCACTTAAACATACATACATACATACATACATACATACATACATACATACACACACACACACACACACTCATAACGCAAGTATTTTTTGACTCAGGAATGACCCAACTTATGAATATCCTTCTGCATACAAATAGCTAACCATTGGTGGCACCAGCTGATGCTAATGAATGCTTTAAGAGTCTGCCAGGGATAGCCTTAAGTCTAACAAGTGATGCTTTAAGAGTCTTCTCGAGTGCCCAGTTTCATTCACTCCTCAGATTGATCCATAGACTTGGGGAAAGGATAAAGGATGAGGTGTTCTGAATTCCGAAAAATAGCATGCACACTTTGAAGTTGTAGATTAACAAAATAATTTGCAAAAGTAATTATGCACCTGCCTCCTAAGCACACATACACACATACACATGTTCACAGTCATGGCTTTAAATGTGATCTCTATAAATGTTTGCCTACATGCAGACCGAGTGCCTTTATTTGCATTATGAATCATCCAGTAGCTTCTAAAGCCATCCAGATACATACTACAAAACTGATTTGGGCTTCAATCCCATGACCACCAGCATTAAGTGATGTGAATAACCTAAATGGGAGCCATAGGACATTTCCCAGAATAACACAACCCAACTACCCAACTACATAACAGCCAGTAAACTCTGCTTGGTTGGTTGAATTATTTCTCAGTGTTCCCATAATAAACAGTAACCTTTTTTGTGTGAGAAAGCCTTCACAAAGGTGCTTTAGGTCCCAAACAACCATGTGGATAATTCTCTTTCTTGCATTGAAGAATGAATTCATCCTACATTTATTAAGCATATACTATTTTCAAAATGGGCTGGGATTTAGCTCAGTGGGTAGAGTGCTGTGCTACAGTCTCTGAGGTCCCAAGTTCAATTCCCAACACCACAAAAACGGGAGAAGGACCTAGCAATTCACTCCCAAGACAATCCCAAAACAGCCATTGAAAACCCTATGAGGGTCGCTATGAGTCGGATACCGACTCGACGGCACCTAACAACAACAACAATTTTCAAAATTGTATTGCTTATGGATGAAGAGGATACCCAATAACAACTACAACAAGAAGACCAAAGAGAACATAGTATCAGAGATAGTCAAATGGAAATGAGAATTCAGAGGCAGAAGATATTAACTTTGACCAAAGAGTTTAGCGACAACTTCATGGAGAAAATCACAGTTTGGCTATACCTTAAATAATGGGTGCGAATTCAATGTGTGGGAATGGATTAGGAGTAGGAGGTTGGCATTTGGGCATAGAAGTAGGAAAAGTACAAATCACTGAAGAATGAAATGTGATCAGAGTGTGGTGTACATGATGAAGAGAAGATAAAGCCAGATAAGATCAGTAGCTAGGAGCAGATACAGGGAGCTCCAATTAATAGAATGGGGAATTGGGTGGGCAATGGTGATACACAAGAAGATTTACATGATTTATTTTTAAATTGTTTTTATAATTGCAAAATACAACAATTTCAGAGATATACATAAATCCTAAGTGTTTGGCTAAGGGAATTATAAAATAAATACCCACGTCAAGAAATCATACATTGCCAGGACCTGAGAGACCCCCTCCTCTCACATCCTCGTAATCACCATATCATGCCTTCACAGATCACCACTAACTTGACCTTTATGATAATGACATTCTAACTTTTCTGTATGGTTTTACCATCCAAGCATGTGATCCTCAGACATAGTTTAATTTTGCCAGTTTTGTGACTTATATAAGTGTAATTGTGTATATAAACGATTTTGCATCTATCTGGCCTTGTATCCAATGTTGTGTATCCAATGTTGTTTTGGAGTTCTTTTTTCCTAAGTTCAGATCATATTTATTTTATTAGCATATATTAATTTTATAAAATAATGGACTTTATTATGACATTTTCATACCTGGGTATAATGTCCTTTGACATATTCATGCCCCCTATTATACTCTTTTGTCTCCCTCCCTCTGGTTCCCATCCTCCCCCTGATTTCCTTTTCTATTTTCATGTCTTTTTTTAAAAAAAGTCTAGATTCTGCATATGAGACAAAACATGGAAAACATGATAATTGTCTTCTTGAGTCAGGCTTATTTTGCTTTACATAATGATTAATCTCCAGCTTCATCCATTTTCCTGCATATAACCTTCTTTATGACTGAATAATGCTCCATTTTGTATATATACCACATTCAGCGTTGTTTCATGAGCTTCCTCCACATTATTATGGAAGTGGTAGTTCATCCATTTTCATTGCTGTAGAGTATTCCTTTGTGTGACTAAATCTCATTCATCCATCCACTTTTGATGGGTATTTGGATTGTTTCTACTTTGGGGCTATCACGAACAGTGCTGCCAGGAATCTTCTTGTATCTATCTCTTGATACATATACCATCTCCTGAAGAGAGGAGTGAAGCACTATAGGACAATGATCATTGTAACTGTCCAGAAGCTTGCAGAAAGATTCTTTGGTGATAGGAACCTAGGTAGGCAGGCCCTAACTAGTCTGGAGGGTCTTGTTTGGATTGTTGTCTCACTTGACAAAAGTCCCTAAACAGAACGTCTTCAATTTCCAACATTCAAATAGAAATAGTATTTTCTTTTCTCTTTTGCTTCTAACATTGACTATAGGTGCAAGGAATTAGTTCCTGGTGGACTCTATCACTGGTCTATTCATGACTTACTTTAAATAATTTTTCATTCTTTTTGTTTGGTTAGTTGGAATAATGCAATAAGCACTTGCAAAGCCACCGTGCCAAACATAAGCCAGGATGTTGGTAGTGACTACAGCCAACCCTGTTTTCCCCATCACTCCATCCTCCGGCCTCTCCCTACCTAGAATAAAGGTATTTTTGAACATTATGTAAAACCCTCAAAAAAGGACTATTGACCCCAAGTATCCATTTGTGCTGGGCAAGTAGAAAAGAATATTGATTTCATTCTCTTTATGTTTTATTACTTCCAGGGAGGCAGAAAAATAATAATACGATAAATTGTGAGAATCATGTGAACACACATTCTTCCGGGACAAAGCAATCACAGGTTTTTCATATGAGACCTCTCATTCCCTTTACAAAGGTTTCTAGCAAAAATACAGTTTATGCAACACCGGACTTCAAGGGGAGCCTGATGATCTAAGAAACCTACTCCCCTGATCATGAATTTGAACAGTGTCATGTAGTTTAAACTTGTTTTTACTGTGTTTTGCCACCAGAACGGCTTGATTTTCAGTTGAACCAGGAATATATGCTTTGGGTGGACCAGGTAATGCCAGGACACAGTGGAGAGGAATCCGAACGTTATGGTTGGGAGGAAAGGACTATAATCCAGTATTGCAAAGTTACAGTAGATGGTGCAAAAGATCCAACCGCCAACCAGGCCACCTTCAAGATTTCTCCTGAGCTTAGCAGTTTAGAAAATGTGCAATTTAGATTTATCAATTCAGGAGAGGCCCTCAGATAAAACAGTTGAATTAGTGAGATCAATGAATGCAGAACCCTATAATTAGACAATGTTAAGGTTTTTATGGAAATTAACAATGAAGACAACTTTAAAGCCGAGGTCAAATCATCTATCCTTCTGGTGTATTGGTGCCAATGTTAAATTACCAAAAGAATGATTTTCCATTCATTTAAAATAATATCATCTGTAAAGTTAATTTTTAAACTAATTTGCTCTCAATATTAGTTATTTATCATTTATGAAGTGTTTGTACACTTTGTAGGTTGGCTTTGAGATTTAAATGTCCTATATAATGTATGCAAAGTGATTTACAAAGCATTACCTAGTATAAAGCATTCTACATGTGTAAATTATCATTTATATTATTATTACCCAAATGTGCTTTTTAAATATTTTGTTGCTGTTGTTGTTAGGTGCCATTGAGTTGGTGTCTGACTCATACCAACCCTACATATAACAGGCAAAACAGTATTGTTAGTGCTTCTCTGCTATTCATAGAGTTTTCAATGGCTGATTGTTTTTCAAGAATGGGTTGCCAGGTCATCTCCCAAGCCTACAGCACCTAATGTTCCCAGGCGGTCTCGCATCCAAGCACTAACCAAGCCCAACCCTGCTTAGCTTCGGAGATCCGATGGGATGGGACACCACAGTGGTACAGCCACAGGCAAATATTTTGTACATTACTTTTTTACCACTATTTTGTCCTAGGTATTCTTGTTATTCTTACAGTTTTTTAGAAGTGACAGAGGATAATAAAGTGAATAATTTTGAATATGTTTACTTTCCTCTTGTAGCCACAGTGCAAAAGGAGTCCCAAATCAATGAGGCAGAAGTCATGTGAGCACCTGTCCTTGACAAGAGGTTGAGAGGAGAACCTCCAAACCATTTCACTGGGAACAGAGACTTCCCTCCCATGATCTGCTGAACGCTCAGTGGATGCATTGGTCCTTGACGTCCCTTAGAAAAGAACAACACGACACGGACAGTGTTGACCACCTTCAGCATGTGACTTATCTCACAATCTATCAGCAGCCGCAGGAAAATGCTGGATCTAGCATTAGGTCACCCCCTTTCTCCCTAGAGCCACAGTTAGTTTAGGATCATTCATTGGACAGGGTATGGAGGAAATTCTTCTGAAAGGTAACCCACATTCTTAAGCATTCAGTGATATGTCAGGCCTAAAATATATATTTTTTGCAGTATTTGGGGGTTGAACCCAGGGCTGTGTACATGCTAGGCAAGTGTTCCACCAGGGACCTGCACCCCAGCCCTCTTTTATGTTTTATTTGGAGACAGGGTCTCTCAAAGTTGTGCAGGCTGCCTCTGGCCTCGAATTCCTCCTGCTTCAGCCTCCCTAGTTGCTGGAATTACAAGCATGTGCCACAGCGCTCAGCTCTAAAATACTCTCTTAAATGCACATTAACAAATCTGTGGAACTTGGAAGGCTTTTTCTGGGGCTGGAAGGTCAGACTTTTAAGTGAACTCTCTATATTTATGAATCATTATGGCCTATTGATTGCATGTGTGAGCTGTAGTTCTAATATGTCTGTCTGCCTTATCTAAACAGATTGTAAAATATCCTGTTGACAGGGCTACTATTAATAGTGACAGGGTTTTACTGGTGCTTGGCTTTTTATAGAACCTAGTATCTAAATGCTTAAATAAATACAATTAATATCATTATTAATATTACAAAATACTAGCAATATAAATATTTCTTTAATTTTTTTCCAATATGTACTTAGTGTACTGTCCCTGGAAGAAGGCATCTCATCCTTGCTGTGATCAATAGTCACAGTAGTCACAGTGGAGATGGCTTCTCCAATCACACTGACAGTGTATCCAGAAACGAATATGCAATAGGCCTGTCCAGTAAGTAGGAGGAGAAAAATCCATATTTTTAAATGTCATAGAAACTATTTCTGCATTTGCCCAGCAGCCGACTCTCCAACGCTCATAATTAGGCTGCTGGCCAGGCCTATTGCTCAGCAGCTAATGCACTGCGTGCTACCATACGGGAGACCTCCATCTGAGGCTCTCTGGAAGCCTTGTGGAGGTGACACTGGGTGTCTGAGAGGAGAGAGCCGCGTGATGTATCACCACTCATCAGCCCTCACTGGAGACCTGTTTAGAGCGAGATTACAGTCTCTGCAGAGCCTCTCATTTCTCCTGGTCATGGGGTTATGGAGCACTTTACAACTTGTGCTACAGGAAGGCAGGGAGGGATTTAAATGCAAGACTGGAAGAGACCCTCCATAAACCGTCACCAGAGCAGCCCTGATTCACAAGAAGTTTCTGCTTCAGCTGGCTTAGAGACAGCCAGATCGATGTTTTCAGAAAAACATAAACTTTATACATGGGATGCAATATGCGTTGCCCATATTTCACCTGATCACAAATCTAACTGATAATTTGGGAAGCCTCTGAAGTTCTGGCACAAAAATGGTTCTTGCTCAAAATTGAGGTACCTTTACTACAGATCTCTATGGCACACCTACTAACACTAATGAGAGGATAAGCCTAATAAGGTCAACAGAAATGTTCGAGTAATAGTGGTCATTAACAGTGTTGCTCAGGGACTGTTTAAAATTGTTCCTGCTATAGCCTCTTCCATGAATGAGGTCATTTGCTTGATTTTTAACCATTGTTTGGAATTCTGATTTCCAACTCTTTACTTGTGTTCCTTACTTTTAAGACATGACCTAAAAATTTTACTTTACAAAAACAGTGGATTTTGAAGGCTAATTCATCAAAAAAAGATCATACTCCTTCCTTAAAATTGCTATCAGTATTAATATTAAAGGACCCATCAGCTTCTCAAGTTTATGACATCATCACACTGTTTCCCTCCTCTCTTTTGCCTCCCATGTATAATTTACTACAAAGCCCAGCTGTTTATTTTTTCCTCCACAATATCTCTAATGTCTATTCATGAACTCAATCAATATTTACCACGTGGTCGGAATAATGCTACAAAGGGGACCCCAGTGTCAGGGCTAAGCCTGGGCTCTATTTATTTTGCAGTCATTATCCTGGACCAAATCTGTAGCAGATTAAAGATGACCACAAATTCTTTGACAGTTCTTCCGCTGAGAAGTTTCATATAGCTGGGCACAATGGTGCACACCTATAATCTCAGCAACTTGGGAGACGGATATAGGAGGATCGCAAGTTTGCAGCCAGAGGCAGCCTGTGTAATTTAGCAAGATGCTATCTCAAAGTAAGAGGTAAAAAATGGACCAGGGATGAAGCTCAGTTGTAGAGGACTCACAAAGTATGTGTGAGGCCCCGAGTTCTGCCCCCAGTAGAAAGAGAAAGAGAGAGAGAGAGAGAGAGAGAGAGGAAGGGAGAGAGAGGAAGAGAGAGAGACAGAGAGAGAGGAGTTTCATATAGTTAAAGAGATTATAAACCTTGGAAAGTATAGACTTTATACTCTGTACATAAGCCAAATATGTGACTCAGCACAACTAACATTTGTTAGCTGACCAAAAATATTCATGCCAATTAGAACTTCACAGAATCCTTTCAGTGTCAATGTGACATGCACAGGGTGAGGGTCTCCTAAGAAGTCTGGACAGACTTTTAACTCTAAAATCAGGAACTTTATATTGAATTGTCAAAATTATGACAAAATTCCCCTGAGAGCTCATTACAACTCTTTCTTATGATGATGAATAAAAAGTTGTGGGTTTTTTTTTTCTTACAAGGGTAAGAAGTTAGTATTTCCAAGGATTTCTAGTAGATTTTAACAGATCAAAAACATCTGTTAAAGAGACCTCCAGAATGGTTTGAATTTGCCAGGTTACTTTCAGTGGTCTGTAATAATTCACATCCTTAGGGGTTTTTTGCTTTATTGAGGTATAGTTGCTGCACACAAAAATACCCATTTTTTGCGGTACTAGAGGTTGAACTCAGGGCCTCATTCATGCTTTGCAAGTGCTCTACCACTGAGCTGCACCCTCAGCCCATTCTTTACTTTCTTTTTTATTTTGAGGAAGGGTCTCACTAAGTTACAGAGGCTGAAATGCACATATTTAATAAGTATAGCTTGATTAATTTGGTCATATCCCTAAATTTAAATGTTGATTTGAAGTTATCAATAAGCCATTTGAACTCTACAAATGCTTGGCAGTCATTAGAGATAGAACCTAACTAATTTAATTTGAAGTTTAATGTAGTTGACAAAAAGCTATTAAGAGGAAGGTTGATGTGTCAAAGCATGGTAATTTTAAAAACTATATAAATATGCTGTAGAAACAAAAATAACAACCTTTAATTGTCCAGAGAATTCTTATTTCTTCAGGATTTGAGGACCCATCACCAAGTAGGGCAAAACAAAGCAGGTAAAAGAATAAGTGTTATGCATTTTTTTCCAAAGCCATAAGCAATTTTGGTCCTGGTTATTATGTGTGCTTTATTTTTATAGGCATTTAATAAAAGCAAACAATTCAGGGAGTATGTATTGATCACATAACCATGTAAAAAGCCATGCACAAGAACTATTCTTCTATGATGAACTGGAGCAGAGTGGGGAGAAATGTACATAAATAACTAAAAATGCTGAATGATGTAAGTTGCAAAAATGAACTCTAAAAATACTCCACAATGCTTTAGGAATACCAGGATAGAAGCGATTAATTTGACTTAGAAGAAGATGTGGGTGGGGGCAGTAATCAGTAAAGGATTCTGGAGGAGATTACGTTTTTTCTAGGGATTCAGAAATAATTTCAACCAACTTGGAGGTCAGAAGTAGGAAGGAAGAGGTAGGAGGAAGAATCTTGTTTCAGAAACTGCATGAGAAATATGCAGGGTAAATTCGTGAAATGGAAAAGACAGGATCCCTTGTGGTTGCCACACGAGGTACACAGTGGAGGGGAGATGGGGACAAATGAGGAAAGGTAGATTGTGATGAACTTTAAAGGATCTCCTAAGGCATTTGGATTTTGCAAGCAATGAAAAGCCATAGAGACTTTTTGAGAAGGGACAATTTCTACACATAAATGTGTGTCCAGGATACAAGGGTTAAGTAAAAGAAAAGATACACAATAATGTATTTAGCATTTTAACTTGTATATTAAAAAGGGATGTCTTTGTTTTTGTTGCTAGGTGCAGTTGAGTCCTGTTCTACTCATAGGCACCCTCATAGGGTTTTCAATGGCTGATTGTTTCAGAATTGCTTCAGAAGTGGATTGTTACATCCTTCTCCCATTTTTGCGGTGCTGAGGATCCAACCTGGGTCCTCAGAAAGTGCAGAGCAGGGCTGTACCAACTGAGCTAAACCTCAACCCATTGAAAATGGTACAATTTTAAAAATAATATAGAAAGGTGGTATTCATATATCAGAAATACTTAACATAATGAAATAAAACACTTTCTTTTTTTAAAAAGGTACAAATACTAATAAACAATAAAAACTTTTACACTTGTATTGGTCAAAAAATAAATCACTGAAGGGGAAATGAAATACTACTAAAAATATGTTTCTATAAAGGAGAAAAAAGAAGTAGGGTAGAGGAGTCAGGAATTGAAGTGAAACTTGTCCCAGCACAACTTTTTTTTTCCTTGCAATACTGGGGGTTGAACCCAGGGTCTCACATATACTTTGTAAGAGCTCTATCACTGGGCTGCACCCCCAGCCCATTTTTTATTTTTTGTGTTGAGACAGATTCTCACTAAGTTACGAAGGTTGCCTCTGGCTTGGAACCTACAGTCTTCCTGCCTCTCTTCCTCCCAAGTCGCTGGGATTACAGGGGTGCGCCACTGCACCTGGCCTGAACACAACTTTTTACATATTTTTAAATTTTTATCTATAAATATTAGTGGGGTTCAGAGTAATAAGTCATTTGCTATGTCCATGAGGCAACTATTATATCAATTTTGGGCTGGGATTTAGCTCAGTTGGTAGAGTGCCGCTATGCAGTCTCTGAGGTCCAGAGTTCTATTCCCAGCACCACAAAAATGGGAGAAGAACATGGAAATCCACTCCCAAGGCAATCCCGAAACAGTCAGCCATTGAAAACCCTATGAGTGTTGCTATGAGTCGGACATGACTCGACTACACCTAACAACAACAAATCACTTTTGCTTACACATTCCTCGTCCTACATATTTTATAGAACAGTATGCACTAAAGTAGAAAAGAGAAAAAGTAGGAATTTTAATTAATATGTAATGAGTCTGTGTGCGGTGGCACACGCCTGTAATCTTAGCGACTTGGGAGGCAGAGCAAGAGGATCCCAAGTTCAAGATGGGAGGCAGTCTGCATAATTTAGTGAGACCCTGTCTCAAAAAAGTAAAAAAAAAGGGGCTGTGGGTGCAGCTCAGTGGTCCAGCACTTGCAAAGCATGCAAGCAAGAGGCCCTGGATTCAACCCCCAGTACCGAAAAAAAAAACATTAATATGTAATGAGAATTGTATGCAACCATGGATTATGCACTCATTGATTCCCCCCCTTTTTTTCCTTTTTCCATATATTCATATAGTTGCATCCTATATTTTGTGTTTTTCCTCTCCTTTTTTTTTTTTTCCAGTACTGGGGGTTGAACCCAGGGCTTCACACTTGCATGCTTTGCACGTGCTAGACCACTGAGCTGCACACCCAGCCCATTTTTTGTTTACTTTTTTGAGACAGAGTCTCGCCAAATTACGCAGACTGCCTTTGGTTTCAAAGTTGCAATCCTCCTGCCTCCGCCTCCTGAGCCGCTGGGATTACAGGCTTGGGCCTCCTGGCCTGGCTTTCCTCTCCCTCTTGACCCCTCCTTGTTCCCCCTCCCTTTCCTCCTTCCCCAACCTCAGCTCCCACCTGCTGATCCCTCCCCCCTCCTATGGGGTCCACTTGTATTTTCCATTCTTAGATAAGTATCATTGTTCATTTTTATGTATCTATATACGTGATTTTTTTCAAGTTAGACTTAGCTCCCACAGATGAGTGGGAACATATGGTATTTGTCCAACTTTTTATATTATTTTGACTTTGGAAATATAGATATGTTTTAGACCATTAAAAACAATTAAAAAGGAAAAAAGAGATAGCAAACATAGTAGAGAGACTTGAAGCAAGGAGGCTGTTGCCATACTTCAGACAAGGAATGGTAAGTGTCATGAACTGCATCACTGGAGGAGGTATGGGGGAAGAGACACAGCCACCACTGGTGGCCAAGTCCTCACCTCTAAATGTTGCTTTTCTATGTCTATTAGAAGTGCCCGTCTGGTTAAGAAAAATTCATGAATGTACTCCTGGGGATACTAGGAAGTACTGGGTGAGTCCTTAAAATTATATGAGTAAGTAGTTTGGGATGTGAAACTTTATTAAATATTGTTGTTGTTAGGTGCCCACGAGTCGGTATCCAACTCATAGAAACCCTCATAGGGTTTTCAATGGCTGTTTCGGGATTGCCTTGGGAGTGGATTGCCAGGCCCCTCTCCCATTTTTGCAGTGCTGGGAATTGAACTCGGGACCTCAGAGACTGCAGAGCGGTGCTCTACCAACTGAGCTAAATCCCAGCCCATTATTAAATATTGGTTAATCTTTACTCACTCAGCCCTGCCTAGCCAGGAGCAGGAACAGGAGAGGATGTGGGAAACATTTGCCATGGTAACAAAGACACCTTTGATGTTGAGTCCCCCAAACAAGAGAGGGTTCCTAAACCCTTCATTTCCCTCAGAATGACTCTGAGCTGCTCAGTTAGGTAGCACATCAAGTTGTCCCCTCACCTGAACTACACAAGTTTTCCTGCCACTGCAAGTGCTGTTGCAGATTGTACCCTGGTCCTTGCTTTGTCCACCAGAGAGCTCAGCATGAGCTGGGCTTGCCACCAACACTGATGCTTGCCTGCCCCTCCGTGAGTGCCCATATTGATTCTACTGCTCCCAAGGCTACTTGGGCTACCTCATTAAAGTGGCTTTGCTCTGATTTCTCCAGCCTCTCTCAGTGCAGAAGTGTCTTGGGGCTGGGGAAGGGTCCACTGAGAAGCATCTGCCAGCATTTTACTCTGAGCCCCCACCTGATTAAGATTCTGCAGGGACCAAGGGCCTGTTCTCCTAAAGTTTGGGGAAGCTTTTGTCTTCTTTGCGTTGTTGTTGTTAGGTGCCGTCGAGTTGAGTCCGACTCATAGCAACTGTATGTACAGCAGATCGAAACACTTGCCGATTCTGTGCCAGGCAAATGATCTTAGTTATGTTTAAGCCCATTGTTGCAGACACTGTGTCAATCCATCTGGTGGAGGGTTTTCCTCTTTTTTGTTGACCTGCCACTCTCCCAAACATGATGTCCTTTTCCAGGGATTGCTCTCTCCTGACTACATGTCTGAAATATGTAAGACGCAGTCTAGTCATCCTTGCTTCCAAGGAGCACTCTGGTTGCACTTCTTCTAGGACAGATTTGTTGCGTTGGGTAATTTTAATCGTAGGCCCTATGTGTTATTCAATTCCTATCGTGATAACATCCAAGAGGGCCATTTTAAGGCAAGTGTGTGCCTTAAACTGCCTGGTGGGAAATATTTTCATTCACTGAATTGTGATTCTTCATCCTTACATAGAGATCATAATTCTTATCTTATGTCTATCCACTATTTAATCTACATTTAAAACATAGTCTATTGACATCTCAGGAGAGTTTTGAAGTTTTCCTCACATAGATTCAAGTCCCAGCTCCAGCAGTTGCCAGCTCTGTGACCTTGACCAAGCCACTTAACCTCTCTGTGCCCTAATTTCCTTATCTATGAAATGAGCATATGTGCCCTAATTTCCTTATCTATGAAATGAGCATATTATAATACCTATCTCATGAGTGGTTGTGAAGATTAAGTCAGAAAACCCATGTAAAATGCTTAGCCCAGTAGTATGGTATACAGTGCTTACTTATGTTTACTATAGCTTAAAATATAATCCTAAGGGGAAATGATAACATGGGAAAATACTCATGCTTTGATAAATATATATGTTGTGCTATGTTTACTGCAGCCAAAAAGAAGACATCCACTACCATCCATGCTGTATATTAGCTCTCTTGAACTTGCTCATGTTAAACATTAAATTTCATACCCTTTGACCAACATTTTATTTTCTCCAACCCTCTGCAGCTAGTAACCACTGTTCTATCCTTTGGTTCTAGAATTTTGACTTTTTTGGATTCCACATACAAGGTAGATCATTTAGTATTTATCTGTCTGTGTCTGGCTTATTCCATTTAGCACAATGTCTTCCAGGTTCATCCTTTTCACCAACGGCAGGATTTCTTTCTTTCTTTCTTTCTTTCTTTCTTTCTTTCTTTCTCTTTCTCTTTTCTTTTCTTTTCTTTTCTTTTCTGTTCTGTTCTTTCTTTTCTTTTGTGCTACTGTGGGTTGAACCCAGGACCTCGAGCTTGTATGCCTTGCAAGTGCTGGACCACTGAGCTGCAGCCCCCAGTCCATTTTTTTACTTTTTGAGACAGGGCCTCCCTAAATTATGCAGACTGCCTCTCATCTTGAACTTGGGATCCTCCTGCCTCTGCCTCCCAAGTCACTGGGATTACAGACATGCACCACCACGCCCAGCCCTCTTTCTTTTTTTATGACTGAATCATATTCAACTGTATATACCTCATTTTCTTTACCCATTCATCTGCTGATGGAAAAACTTAGGTTGTTTCCATAGCCTCCCTCTTGTGAATAACAATGCAATGAACAAGTGAATGCAGCTATCTCTTTGGAATAGTAATTTTATTTCCCTTAAATATATAATCAGAGGTGGAATTGCTGAATTGTATGGTAATTGTATTTAAAATTTTTTGACCGCTATCCAGACTGTTTTCCATAAAGGCTATACCTACTTACATCCTCACCAACAGGGTGTAAGTGTTCCCTTTTCTTCACATCCTTACCAACACTTCCTACTTCTTGCCCTTTTGGTAATAGCCATCCCAACAGGTATGAGGTGATATCTCATTGTAGTTTTGATTTGCATTTCCCTGATGATTAGTGATGTTAAGCACTTTTTCATATACATGTCAGTCACTTGCACATCTTTTTTTTTTTTTTTTGGAGAAAAATAACTATTTGGGTCCTTTAGCTACTTTTATATCGAGTTATTTACCTTTATGCTGTTGAGTTTCTCTTTTATGGTTAAAAAGTCTCAGCAAATTAGGCATAGAAATAATGAATTTTAACATAAGAGCCACGTAAGAAAAATCCATAGCTAACATCATACTCAATGGTAAAAGCTTTAAAGCTTTTCTTCCAAGATCAAGAACAATATAACAGTGCCTACTGTCACCATTTCTATGCAACATAATAGTGGAAGTCCTAATCAGAGAATTCGAAATAAAAGACATCCAAACTAGAAAAGAAGACTTGGGAAGTGCAGGCAGGAGGATCACAAGTTCAAGGCCAGAGGCAGTCTGTGCAATTTAGGAAGATCCTATCTCAAAATAAAATAAAATAAAAAGTAGAATATGGGCTGATGGTGCAACTCAATGGTAGAGCACTTGCAAAAGTATGCATGAGTCCCTGGGTTTATCTTTCCAGTACCCCCCCCACACACACACACACAAAATACACTAGAAGAAAAAAACTGGGAAAGAAGTAAAAACTTCTGTTTGTGGGTAATCTAATCATATGTATTGAAAACCCTAAAGGTGCCACCAAGATACTGTTAGAACTAATAAACAAGTTCAAAGTTACAGTTACAAAATCAATATAAAAATCAGTTGTGTTTCTATACACTAACAATGAACTATTCATTTAAAAAAGACTAAGAAAATGATTGCATTTACAATAGCATCAAAAAAATAAAATACTTAAGAATAAATTTAATCAAAGAGGTAAAAGTTCTATACCCTGAAAACTATGACATTGATGAAAGATATTGCAGATAACACAAATAAATGGAAAATATCTAATGCTCATTGATTAGAAGATTGAATATGTTAATAATGTTTCTATACTATCAAAAGTAATCTTTAAAGTTAATGCAATTCCCATTAAAATTTCAATAGCATTTTCACAGAAATTTTAAAAAAGTTCTAAAATTCATATGGAATCACAAAAGATCCTGAATAGCCAAAGCAATTTTGAGCTGGAGATATCATACTCCCTAACTTCAAACTATATTACAAGGCTATAGTAATCAAAACAATATGATACTGGCATAAAAGCAGATAAACAGACCAATGGAACAGAAAAGAGAGCCTGGAAATAAATTCAAGCATATGTGGTCAAGTAACCTTTATCAAGGTGCCAAAGAACACACAATGGTAAAAGGAAAGTCTCTTCAACAAGTGAAGCTGAGAAAACTGGATACTAACCTGTAAAAGAATGAAATATGACCCTTGTCAGACACCATAAACAAAAATTAACTTGGAATGGGTTAAAGACTTCAATGTAAGTAATCTAAAACTGTAAAACTTCTCAAAGAAACACAAGGAAAAGCTCCTGAGATTGGTCTGGCCATGATTTCTTGGATATGACCCCAAAAACATAGGCAACAGAAGCAAAATTTTTAAAAGTGAGCCATCTTAAAATGCTTCTGCATAGCAAAAGAAACAATCAACAGTGAGGAGACAACATAGAGAATGGGAGAAAATATTTTCAAACCTTATACCAGATAAAAGGTTAACATCCAAAATATTTCTTATAAGGAACTCACAAAACTGAATAGGAAGGAAACAATCAGTTGAATTTCATTTTTAAAAATATTTCTGTATAGTTCCTAAGTTTCTACCACTGAAAACAGTTACTTTAATAATTAAAAAAGAACAATAGATATTATCTTTAAAGAATAAAAGAAGGTGAGAAAGAAGCAAGATGAGATTGGAAAGGTAATTAAAGCCAAGTTCCATTGCTGTTTTTGTTGTTAGGTGTCGTCGAGTCAGGTCCGATATAGCTACCTTATGTGCAACAGAACAAAACATTCTCTGACATTGTGCCATGTCCATGCCTGATACTATATCAGGCTTTTTCTGTTATTCACAGGTTTTTCAATAGCTGAGTGTTTGGGGATTGTTTCGGAAGTGGGTTGCCAGGTCCTTCTCTCATTTTTGTGGTGCTGGGGATCAAAATCAGGGCTTCACAGAGCTCAGCTGGAGCTTTGAGACTTTATCTTTGAATGACAATGAAAAACTCATCAATGACTTTAATCATGGGAGGAGCACAGCCAAATCTAGATTTCCTTTTTTTTTTTTTTCTTTTTTTCTTGCAGTACTGGGCGTTGAACCCAGGGCCTTGTGCTTGCATGCTTTGTAAGTGCTGTACCACTGAGCTGCAACCTCAGCCCAGTTTTTCCCTTTTTGAGACAGGGTCTCGCTAAATTATGCAGACTGCCTCTGGTCCCAAACTTGCGATCCTCCTGCCTTTGCCTCCCGAGTCACTGGGATTACAGGTGTGCACTACTGCACCCAGCTTCAAGTCTAGATTTCTTAGCACACTAGATTTAGGGTTCTGAGCAAAGATGGTGAACTAAAGGAATATTCTTTTGCTTCAAGCTCACATATTTGAGCAAGGGAAATAAAATCCATCCATAGTGAAAACTAGGAAATGGCCACTACAATCCAAATAGTGCAGAATATTTGCCAAATACAATGAAAGCTGGCCAATATGGGCCACTGCTGGGAATTAAATACCTTTTGAGACCTCAAGGAGGATGTCAATATCTGCATACATAAGAGACAGCCTTTTGAAGTGTCTACAGGCAGGTGTCCAGATGTAATGTTGAAGATGGGTTATGGAATGAGTGTGCCATTGTGGAACGGGGCTCATCACTGTGCAGACATTTTTCCACACTGAAAAACTGTAAGGGAAGCAGTGATGTTGAAGAAAAGGCACTATAGATATGCTATTTTTGTTGTCACCAGCTCTGACAAACTTCCTCTAGATGACACCAGCTTGCCATAAAGCTGTTAGTGACAAGAGTCGGAAAGCAAAGAAAAACAAAACAAGACAAAATCCAGTAAGTCCATGAAAGAAAAAGTTCAATAAACTGAAAAGTTGGACTTTTCCCATCTCCCATGGGAACGATCGCCTCCTCTAAAGGGTGTGCCAAGAGCTGACAGAGATGAGTCACCTCCAGGGAAGGGGCCCAGATATGGCCACAGCCTTCTCTCAACCAGCTTACCTGATTTAACACCAAGAGTCACCACAACATGCTCCCTTTTGTGTTCCTTCCTGTGATACTAGTTTGCTTGAAGTAAAACTTGCCTACAATAAAAGACACAGACCTTAAGTGTACAACTCAATGAGTTCTGGCAAGTCTGTATAACTCTGAAACCACCCTCCTGATGAAGAACAAAATAGATCATTTCTATCATCCAAGAAAGCCCTTTTGTGCCCCCTTCCAGTCATTCCCTATCTTCCCCACTCCTCTCCCCACATTATAGGAAATCACCATCCATTAGTTTTGTGATTTCTATCACCATCCATTAGTTTTGCCAATTCTTGAACTTCATTGCAATGTAATAGTAGAGTATATATTCTTTTGTGTTTGGCTCCTTATGCTCAATATAACTTTTTTGAGTCATCCATGTTGTTTCATGTATAAGCTGTACATTCATTTTTATTGCTGACTACTATTCCATTGATACCGACTCGACGGCACCTAACAACAACAACAACAACAACAACAACAACAACAACTATTCCATTATGTGAATATACTGAAATTTATTTATCTAGTCTTCTGTTAATAGACACTTGGTTGATTTCCAGTTTTGGGTTATATGAATGGAGATGCTATAACAATCCTCGTATAAGTCTTCTTATGGATGTATTATTCAAGTGATGAATCACTATGACAGAGAAACCAATTGAAGCAAATTTATGTGGGAAGAGATATTCATTGAGGGCTTATAGTTACAGGATTTTCATCCATAGAGGTCAGGCATGGTGGGGCAAGCGTGATGGTGGCAGGACCCATGGAAGATGACAAGATGGCATGGCAGACCAGGAAGCTTACCAGAATCAAGAGTCCGGGTAAAAATCCTCCAAAGTTTGGCCCCTCATGACTCATTTCTGCCAAGCTAAATCTTGCCTCTCAAGGCCAATATTCTCCTAGGACAGTGCCACCAACTGAGGACCCAATGTTCAAACCCATGGTTTTAAGGGAACATTTAGATCCAAACCATAACAGCAGACATGAATTTTCATTAGAGTAACTTGGAGTGGAATTATTGTTCATAGTACAGTGATTGTTCCTTTCCATACTTCTATATCAATGCTGGCCTATAGCCGTAGCACTGTCGTGTCTGATCTCGTCAGATCTTGGAAGCTGAGCAGGGTCAGGCCTGGTTAATACTTGGATGGGAGACCACCTGGGAACACCAAGTGCTGTAGGCTCGGGAAAAGGACCTGGCAACCCCCTCCCAAAAATCAATCTGCCATTGAAAACCCTATGAACAGCAGAGAAGCACTGACAATAGTGTTTCGCCTGTTGTATGCAGGGTCGCTATGAGTCAGACACCGACTTGATAGCACCTAACAACAACATATCAATGGTGAATTTCAGTTAATCTGCCTTCTCACCAAAATTCAGTGTTACCAGATTTTGTAATTTAAGCCATGTTAGTGGGTATGAAGTGCCATCACATTGTAGTTTTAATTTGCATTTATCTGATAACTTTGATATTAAACACCTTTTCACATGTTTTTTGCCCTTCATGTATTTTCTTTGGTAAAGTGTATTTTCATGTATTTTATTTATTTACTTATTCATTTTTCTTTCAATTTTTAAAAATCAATGGATAAAGTTGTATACATTTACATACTGTTGTGAAGCATATAATAGTTGTAAAATGACTTAATTAAATTAACGTATGAATTACCTCATATAGCTATTTCTTTTGTAGTGAGAATAATTTATATGCAATTTTAGGATTTTCAAAAATATACTATATTGTTAACTATAGTCACCATGTTGTACGACTAATCTCTTGAACTTTTTCCTCCTGTATAACTAAAATTTTATATCCTTTGACTAATTTATTCCCAACCCTCCATGTCCCCTAACCTCTTCTAACTACATTTCTTTTCAATTTTTTAATTCAGTTTTAAGTTGGGCTGCTTGTCATTTTATTATTGAAAGCATTCTTTATGAATTCTGGGTACAAGTCCCTTATGAGACATATGTAATGTGAATATTTTCTCCTAGACTGGCTTGAGTTTTCATTTTCTTAATTGACTTTGGATGAGGAGAAGTTTTTACTTTTGATGAAAACAAATTTATACTTTTGTGTCTTGACTAGGAAATCTTTGCCATTTTCTGAACTTGTATAGATAGTTTTCTACATTTCCTTCTAGAAGTTTAGTTTTATTTTGTTTGTTCAGATCTATGTTTCATCTAGAAGTCATTTTTACATATGGTATAAAGTAAGTTGTAAAATATGAATGGCCAGTTGTTCTAGCATCGTTTTTTGAAAAGAATTTCCTTTCTCCCATTGCATTGTTTTGGCTTCTTTATTGAAAACCGAGCTCAGCTCTGTGGCACAGGCCTGTAATCCTAGTGACTCTGGAGACTAAGGCAGAAGAATTGTGAGTTCGAGACCAGAGGCAGCAGAACTGTGAGTTCAAGGCCAGAGGCAGCCTGTGCAACTTATAGAGAGACACTGTCTCAAAATAAAAATAAAAAGGGGACCGAGGGTGAAACTCAGTGATAGAGCACTTGCCTACCATACACAAGGCCTTGGATTCAAGCCTCCAGTACTGAAAAAAAGAAAGAGAAAGAAGAAAGAAAGAAAGAAAGAAAGAAAGAAAGAAAGAAAGAAAATCAATCGATTGTGTATCCCTATTTTTCTATGTATGTATGTACATCTATATATCTTTGTATGATAGTTTGTTTCATTAACCCATTTTTCTTTCTTTGTACCTGGGTTTCTATCTTGGTTTTGGTAGCTTTATAGTAGCCCTTGAAATCAGATAATATGACTCCTCCAATTTCATTGTTACTGTTTTTATCCTAAGACTGTGTAGGTTCTGTTCCATTCAGTTCCCTCCTCTCTAGTACTATGTCAGAGAACTCCTTATGGTTCAGCCACTCCAAACTCCTTAGCTCAGTGACACTGGTATACTCTGCTTGGTCTCCACCTCCCCACACCATGATTGAAAAAGTACCCGAAGGCACAAAGATGATGTGAATTAGAGGCTCACTTTGTGTGTTTCTTATCTCTCAAGGATTACACTTTTGTGTTGCCTTTTGTCTAATGCTTGAAAACATTTGTCTCATATACTTTGTCTAGTTTATAAGATAAGTACATTTTCAGTTACTCTGTCATGGCTGGAAGCAGAAATCCTTCTCACATTAATATTAAGATGTGGCCCTTTCCAGAACTTCCACCATTTAAAAGTGAGCAAAATAAAGAAACAACCCTGCATGGCTTATATATGGATATTAACACTACCATGAAAGTCCCACCTGTAAAAATAGGAAAAGTGAAGAAAATAAACCTGTCACACAAAGGAATAATTGACATTGAAGAACTATCATTAGAAATAAGAAAAAATAAGATAACCTGGACCAGCACGGTCCAATAGAACTTTCTTTAATGAAGGTAAGTATGGTGGTTCATGCGTGTGATCTTGGGAGGCAGAAGCAGGAGGATCACAAGTTTGAGGCAACTTGGAATACTTTGTCAGACCCAGTCACAAAACAAAACAAAACAAAAAACTTTCTGCAATGATGGAAATGTTCAACCTCTGAGAAGTTCAACAGGGTAAGTGCAAGCCACATGTGGCTATTGAGCACTTGAGATGTGACTAGGGCAACTATGGGATAAAATTCTTAATTTTATTCCATTTTAATTGATTTTAATTTTAATTAATTTAAATGTATTTAATTTTAATTAATCTAATTTAGGGTAGTGACTACCAACTGGAAAGCATGTGGACTCCTTGGGGGATTAAAAAGTAGATATTTGGAAATTAAATCAGGGAAGGGAAATCATTTTTAGCAAGCATAGGAACATACCAAAAAGGCACTTTAGTCAAATCAATATGATATCGACATAAGAAGAGACAAAATAATCACTGGAAATGAATATAGAATCAAGAATTATATCCTGGAATATGTGAGAAATTAATAAATGACAAAGTCATAGGTAAACCTCTTTTTCAGAAAAGTATGGATTCATTAAAATAAGTGGTGCATTAAAATTGCATATCTGTCTGGAAAAAATAAAAATGGACTCTGTCATCCATGAAATAAAAAATTAATTTTAGAAGATTTAAAAATACAAATGTAAAATTAAGCAACCAGACTCTTAGAAAAAATCAGGGGATGATTGGTTTAATATAGAGTCAGGGAAACACTTTGAACCAAAAGTAAGATCACAGAAGGTGCAAAGAAAAAGACATATACTACGTTTGGCTATATATATTCAAAATTGTATATGGGCTCCAAGGACAGCTGTCAATGGTAGAAGGACCCAGTGGTAGGGCCTGGAGAATGATGCTTATGACTAAGGGATTACTAGATTCTATGACCATCTTCTCCCTTTTGGAATGGGAATGTCTTTCATATGCCTGTCTCACCATTGTGTTTTGGAAGCAGATAACTTGTTTTCTAGTTTAACAGATCCACAGAAAATAATTTTGCTTCAGGATGGGCGATACTGAGTCTCACTCATACTCAATTTAGTTGATTTCAAAGATGATATTTGAAGGTTTTTGAGATTTTGAACTATTTGAGTTGATGAGATTTGGGATTTAGGATTAAATCAGGCATGGGTTAAGATTTTGGAGGATATAATTTGTATGTGATATTTTTGAGGGGGGGCTGGAATTTTTTGAAGGGCGCAGGCAGAGGGCAGACTGTATTGGTTTAAATAGAGTTATTGAAAAATTCATGTCCACCCAGAACACCAGAATATGAGCTTACTTAGAAACAGACTGTTTGAAAATGTAGTTAGTTAAGATAAGGTTACAATGGATTAGAGTGGGCCTTAAATGGAATGATTGGTATTCTTACAAGAAAGCCACAGGAGGACTATATTATTTTTGCATCCCATGACCAAACACCCACCAAAAACAACTTAAGAAAAGGAAGGGGTATACTAGCTCATGATTTCAGAGGGTTTCAGTCCATAGAGGTGGGGAAGGCATGGTGGAGGAGCTTAGTGGCAGAAGCTCTTCAGATCACAGTAGACCAAGAAGCAGACTGGCCAGTACCGGGGTCTGACTATAACTTGCAAAGGCCCTCCGCTAGTGAGGTCTGCCAGCTAGGTCCCACCTTCTAAAGGTTCCACAGCCTCCCAAAGTAGGGTCATTAGCTGGGGACTAAGCATTCAAACATGAGCTTGCAGAAGCATTTTATATTCAGACCATAACAAGGACGCACAAGGAACAAGGCTATGGGATGATAGAAGCAGAGACTGAATCAGTGTGTCTACAAACTGAGGAATTCTAAGGATTTCTAGCAACTAGAAGTTAGAAGAGAGGCATGGAACAAATTCTCTACTGGAGACTCCAGGGAAAAAAATAACCTCACTGACACCTTGATTTTGGACTTCCGGCTTCCAGAATGATGAGACAATACATTATGGTTATTTTACACTGCCAAGTTTGAACTGAGGGTGGTGGCATACACCTGTAATTCCAGCAATTGGGAGGCTAGACTAGGCTATGTGGTAAGACCCTGTTTCAAAAAACAAAACAAGGCTGGACATGGTGGCTCTCACCTGTAATCCCAGCAATTTGGGAGGCAGAGGCAAGAGGATAGCAGGTTCAAGGGCAGAGGGAGCCTGTGAAATTTAGCAAGACCCCATCTTGAGATAAAATATTAAAAATGAGTTGGGGGTGCAGCCCACTGGTAGAGCACTTGCAAAGTATGTGTCAGGCCCTGGGTTCAACTCCCAAGTACCAAAATAAAAAGTAAAAATTTCTTTGCCAGGCTCAGTGGAGCATGCCTATAATCCCAGCAATTTGGGAGGGTGTTGGCGATCATTTGGGGGTCTCTGAAAAAGACCTAGAGGGGGCCTGAGTGGAGATTTACCTGACCCAGGTAGAGGCCTGAACCCTATCCAAGTTTTACCCTATTCTTATTCCTCCCACTTGGAACCCGGGACCATAGAGTTGAGAGTCCTAGAAAGAACTCCAGGGACAGAGGCTTGTCTGGCCTGCTTAGAGGACTAACATCTATACTCCAGAGCCGGCAACCTTTGTCCCACATCCTGGTATTCCACTCCTTCCCCTCCCATCAAGTGATCCAAGATGTCCCCCAAACAGCCCATCTCTGGTGTAGCCACCTTCAATCTGATTGGCTGCCCAGAGCTACCTGATCCGTCAGAAAAGGAAGCTCGGTGATTGGCCTGCACCCTCTATCAAATTTTTTCTTTTTTGAATCCCTAGTTACATAACTGCCACATCTGGCATGAGCCTCTCCCTGATTGGCTATTTCTGGGTCCACGCCCCCTTCATAGAAGGTATATGAACCACCAAAGAAACTACTAGCTTCCCTTTTGTCCCTTAGGTTCTTGATCTTCCCCTGTTCACCTGCTCTCCGAGCCCTTTCAAATCTGACCCCCACACCCTACTTCTGAGACCTGCAACCTCCAGCACCACCAGTGAAGACATCTGAGGACTACAAGCAAGACTCTGTGTCAAACCCAGGGCCTCTGAAGTGGTGAAGTCTCCAAGCAGGACAGGAAGAGCTCTCCACTTTTCTTCCCCCACCTTGGAGAGGAGGAGAATAGAAAAGGCAACCTGTGAGAGGCAACAGGAGACACACTGTCGAACACTTTCATTGACTATTGTTGTGTTGCACCCCCTTTTGTTCACCTTGGTAGGTGCAGCTTAATACTGTTACTGTTTGCAAGAGGCTCCTGAAGTCCTTCTTTGGTGCCACCAGTTCTTGTCTATTTCCAAGGGTCCCTAAGTACCTGTGTTGAAGCAAGCTCTGTTACCCCACTGGGCCGGAGTGAACCCCAACAGGAGGCAGATGCAGGATTGTTAGTTCAAGGCCAGAGGCTACAATTTAGTGAAACCCTATCTCAAAAATTTAAAAAAAGTAAAAATAAAAAGGGAGCCTGGGGACAGCTCAGTGGTAGAGCACTTGCCTAGAATATGTGAGGTCCTAGGTTCAATCCTCCAGTCCTGCAAAAGAAACAGACAAATAAATAAGTAAATATCTGCCTAGCTTGTGGCGCTTGATTACTATAGCCTTGGGAAACCAACACGCTTCTCTATCTAAGGGCCTCTTTTAGTCTTGGTTAGCCCAAGTGAGTTTTGTCTGTTAGCTCAGAAAGTTGTTGGGACTTCAATCATATGCCCTTAACCTGTGACTTCTCAGTTCTCTCTCTCTCTTTGCAGATTTGTTGAGGTATAATTGAAATATCCCATTTCACTTCTTGTTTGCATGAACTAAGAATTTGGAGGAAGCTCCAGGCAATGTCAAGAGATGGTCCTCCCTCCTCCACTCAACCTCCTGAGGATTACATTGGTTTAGCTGCAGTACCAACAATTCTGTGGTTGTTGTTGGGTGCCATGTCATGTCCACCTCATAGCAACCCTTTGTACAACAGAAAGAAAGGATCCACAACACTGTGCCATACCCAGTATTATGTCAGTGCTTCTCTGCTATTCACAGGGTTTTTCTTTTTTTTATTAGAAATTTTTAATGTACATCATAATGTGATTCATTTTGACATGCTTTTCATTGTGACAATTTTCATATATGCAATTTGATAAGCATTATTCATATAGGTTACCCCTTACCCTCCTCTATGTTTCCCCCCTTCCCCCCTTCCCATCTAAGTTTCCCATCCAAGTCTCCTCTATCTTTTACTATATAGTATTTTTCTATATGTCCTTGGGTTCCATTTCTGTTTAAGATAGAAACTTTTCCTGTAGTGGTCTTTGTTTCTATCTTGTTAGAACAATTACATGCGATTTCTAGTCCATTTATATTGAC
>VMDO01026810.1:0-26176 GCA_007922755.1 Pedetes capensis
ACCACAAAAAAAAAAGAAAGAAAGAAAGAAAAAAGAAAGGAATTGTATTCAGGGGGCGCCACCCTAGTAATCACAACTAGGAACTTCAGGCCCATGTGGACCTGATAATGATGGGAATCGTGTGCTACAAGCCTGGACTCGATGCTGTAAGACCCAGACTTGTGCTGGATATTGAGGGGGATGCCTGTATTTTTCAAGAAAAATGAATACACAAACATTGTGGCCAGAGGTCAGATTATGCTGCTTTATTATTGTTGTTTGGTTGGTTTGGTTTGGTTATTTTTGAGACAGGGAAAAAAGAAAAAAGAAAAGACTTTCTGGACATCATGGTGCACCCCTGTAACCCCAGCATGTGGGAGGCTGTAGCATGAAAATCACAGAATTCATGGCCATCTGGGCTACACAGTGAGACCAAGGCCAGCCTCGGCAACATAGTGAAACCTCATCTAAGAAAACAAAACAACATGACAACAAAACTTGATTAATGCGTGGAATATGAAAAAGAAAAGAAAAACCACCTAAAATATCATCACAGTTAATATTTTAGCCAGCCATGGCTACACAGCAAGACCCTGTCTCAAAGAAAAAGTGAACAAACAAAATGACCACAACAAAGAATTTAGGGACAGGATTTAAGACACATTGGATTATGAAAGGCTAGATTATTTTTTAAAATCATATATGGGAGGCTGGGTGCAGTGGCGCACGCCTGTAATCCCAATGGCTCCGGAGGCAGAGGCAGGAGAATCACAAGTTCGAGACCAGAGGCAGTTTGTGTAATTTAGCGAGACCCTATCTCAAAAAGTTAAAAAAAAAAAAAAAATGGGCTGGGGATGCAGCTCTGTGGTCCAGCCCTCACAGAGCATGCAAATGCGAGGCCCTGGGTCCAACCCCTGGTACCACGCAAAAAAATCATACATGGGCAGATTTTGTTTTTAAAAATGTGTAACTTCCTCTTTGCATCCCATGTATGAACATGAAGGTCAAGGTCAGATAGTTCACTTGGGCTACACCTGAGTACTGTCTTGACAGGTGATTTGTGTTTCTTTCCTACATACAAAGTCAGCAATAAATAGTCATTTGACCAGACAAAAACAATAAAATGAATAATTTCTGCAAGTTATATGTCAAAAATAAATTGCACAATAAACAGCAGCATTTCCTATCAGACCAAATACTCTGAAATTATTTTTGCAATGAATGCATTTGAGCTGTTTATGCTGCTGTCCTGTGGAGAGGAGGAAAAATGCTGATGAAGGCAGAGTAAGAAAACTATTTTTGGCCAGTGTTGTATTTGATGGGCTTATGCTGCCATCGTGTGGACAAGAGGAAGAATGTGCTATGAACGTAGAGCCAGTGATAAAATCCAGCTATGTCCTTTACATATTGATAAAGACATTATGACTTTTATCATACAAAGTTAACACATGTTCATTGTATAAAGTTTTCAGAATTCATGACAGGAGAAAGAAACCGAAAATAGCCCATCATTTCACTTTTCCAGAACTCACGATTCTGCGTTTCTGGGCAGGGGAGATGAAAAGATCAGGTGCAGTATTTCCCTCAGTGTAAAGTCAGCCTTTCTGCTCTTGCAGTGAGAACTGTGGACGTGGTTCTGAGACTGGATGTCTGCTTTATTTGCCTGAAAATGGCCTTCTTTATTTTTACCAATAGTCATATGACTGTATACCTTGGTTGCCTTAAATTCTCCTCCTCCACCTACTCCATCTTCTTCCTATTTTGAAAATGCTCATATATAGTATTTGTGAAAATATACATTTGCATGATGTAATTCCAAACAAGGTTTTGAATGATATCCACATACATCTAAAAATATGATAGAGACTGTCACTTTGTCCTTCAGAAAGTCACACCACTTTATACTTTTCCATCACTGCATGAGCACTCGTTTCCCAGTGTCCTGCCTGCAACACCACCAGGTACCATTCAAATTTTGCATCCAATTTTTTCCAATTTGCAAGGTAGGACATCCTGTTACTGTTTGGGTTTGCATTCTATTTCTTATTGTGATCATTAGTGGATGCTTCTTAATGAGCTGCTGGATTCCTCACCATTTTTCTTTTGGGTTTAATTTTCCCTTTGGTATTTTATCTTCCACTTAATTTTTAAGTTTTGATTGCGAGCCCTGCCTAAATTAGGGAAATCAACCCTTTGCCATGTAGGCACAAATATTTTTCTCAGTTGTCATTTGGCAAGTTCTTATTTATGGTTTTGGTTGGGTTTTTTATGGTCTGTTATTTTGCCTTGCAGAGATTTTAAATGATAATGCAATAATGTGTACACTTCTCTTTTCAGTTTCTGGATAAAGATCACTTAAATTTTTTTTCTAAATGACTGACAAAACCTGAAGCACAGCAGAGGGTGTATCGTGAAGAAGTGACTGGCAGAGAAGAATGCGGTGAGGGTTGCCATGGGAGAAGGCAGAGTGAGTGAGTCCTCATAGGTCTGCTGAGCCCATGAGATGCCAACACGGACAGAGGCAGAGCTATGATGAGTGCCCAGCGGGGGCCCAACACGTGCTAGTATCATGGTCAGGAAGACAGGAAAGCGCTGGGGCCATGCTAGTGCTGGGTGAGGGGGGCTGGCAATGTAGCTCGGTAGGTGGGAGAGCACTTGCCTAAAAGTATCAGAGGGTCTTGTCTTTAACAAAAGAAAGCACTTTCTGGAAGTGGTGGCCCATGCCTGTAATCCCTGCACTCAGGAGGCTGAGGCGAGAGGACTGTTAAATTCAAGGTCAGCCTGGGGTATATAGTGAGGTCAAGGTCAGCCTCTGTCACATAGCAAGATCCTGTCTCAGAAACCAAAACAAACCTTTCTGAATGCATGAACTATGACAAAGTAAAATGCAAACCACTTAAAATGTCATCATGGGTAACATTTTCGCCTCGTTCTGCCCCATCCGCTTATATTTTTCAAGTAGGAAGCATCCTCGTATGCATTTTGTTTGCCTTTCTTTTTCCCTCCCTATTTTTTCCATGGTATTATGAATACTTTCAAATATTCAACAAAGTTGAAAAAAGTTGCAGTGAATGCCCAAACACTTACCACATAGATCTGCCATTAACATCTTAGTACGAAGCAGCTCAAGCTGAAGGCCTGCTTCCTAGGCTACAAATGAGGGACTTGCTCCTCACCTTTAAAGGGCTGGAGATTTAGCTCAGTGGTAGAGTGCTTGCCTAGCAGGTATGAAGCCCAGGGTTTGATCCCCAGTACCAAAAAGAGAAAAACATTTTAGGATGTGGTCAGCTGGCTGCACCCAAGGCTATATTTGGGGATAATAAATACTACTGTAGTGAACATGTGCTGACCTTCTGTTTTATTGTTGTTATTACCTAATCAATATAGTGTAACCACTATTTACATAGGACTTACATTGTATTGGGTATTATAAATGTCCTAAATATGATTTAATGGGAGAAGGACCTGGAAATCCACTCCCAAAACAATCAGCCATTGCAAACCCTATGAGGGTCACTATGAGCCGAACCTGTGATTAACTGCAGACATCAGTACACATCTCCCCATCTCTTTCAGCAAGGCCACCACCACCTGGAGAACAATATTTGTTTACATTGGCTCACTTTAGACGTGGCCTTTCATACAAGGAAAGACACCACTCCATTCTGTATTACTTTTATTAGTGTGTACTCATTGCACGATGAAATGCATTTTATTGTGACATTAGCAGAGATCCAGTCCCAGCCTGCCCTTAATGACCTTCCAGGATTTCTGCAGGCCATTTTCACTGGGGTCTGTCATTCTGGTTTTACTCATAGCTCCCCCAGGGCTCAGTGGTCCCCAGCACCCAGAAACAGAAGGCCTGAGGGATATTTATCAGCCCAGATCTTTCCCACATGCCTCTGAGTGCCTCACACGCTGAGCCCCCCGGGGTGGGCGTGAGAGGGTAAGAGCGGAGGCCAACCCACAGTATGCCTCTTGGTCAGTGCCCTTGCTCAGCCTCGGCTTCCTGATGGACCCCCCATCCTGGCTCTGCCTCCTCCATCTCCCCTCTGCTCTGCGTCCCTTTGCCATGCCCTCCGTTCAGCCATCACCACATCTCCTTGAAATTGCTGTCTGCCCTGTGGCCCACAGGCCCCCAGCCAACTCCCAACTCCTACCTCTCCACCTGCTGTTTTTCTCCCTAGAAACCTTTGCCCCACTCGGCGCCCTGGCTCCTTCCCTGGCCTGTGGTTGCTGGGTCTTGCTACATGGTTTAGACATCGCCCTTTCCCAGAACTTTTCCCGACCCACTGAGGCCACCTGGGCCCCCTCGGTGGCCTCTTTTTCCACCTGGTGGCCCTGAAGCAAATGAGTTCAGTTGCTGACCTACACGAGTTATCTTCCCCTGAGGCAACCCAGGACTGTGTCACAGCCTCCCTATTCCCAGCTCCTAAGGCCAGCACATAGTAGGTCTTCCAGAAGTATTGCCTTAATCCCCAGCAGGGGACGCTGGGGCCCGGATGAGGATGAGTCGTCGTCGTGGGTGTTGTCCTAAACACTACAGGAGAAGCAGCATCTCTGGGCTGTTATGGAGGAGCCCTGCTCCTTCAAGAATCAGGGAGGGGCTGAAGGGCTCCTGTCGAGACTGAGTCCCTTGGGGACAGCAAAGAAACACCAGCATGCCACTTTCCCTTGGCTCCATGTAAGTGACTCAGAGACAGGGTGTTGAGCGCTAGGAGAGAAGGTTTGTCCTGCACACAGCCCAGTCTCTCCAAGGGAAACCAAAGCAAGGCCACACCGCAGACAGCTGACGACGGCCTTCCTCCTCTGCCCCACGGCTTCTCGTGCCTCTCCTCTCTGCCCGGGCTCCTCCTCCTGCTTCTCATTGACTCCTTGGATCGGGTCCTCCCTTGCCATTGCTCCAGTGGCCAGCCCACCTTGCCTTCTCACCTTGATCTGTCTCCCAGGACCTAGAAGGGCACGTGGCACGTTACAGACTGAGAGTCCACAGGGGCTCATTGTTTGTCCACACGCATTCGTGCATGAATGGTTGGAATGCTTTGGTGTGGATTTCTAAAACAGCGAACACAATTTATACAACAGGGTCGTGTTTAGCACTATGTCTTTCCATCTGCCTGATGGCTTTTGAAGAGATGCAGTTTGTAATTCTATTCTCATCATTGGTACCTCCCCCTTCCGGATGGAATAACATACTAGAGGGGCAATTGCTTTAAGAAGGGGACCAGGGTAACTGCAGGTCACAGCTCAGTCCCACAGCTTCTTCCACCTTTGAAATATGACTCACACCCTTGAATCCTCCCACCAGGCCTGCCCCTTCTCTAAGTCCTCCACTTGCTACTGCTTCGTGGGGAAGCAAGGGTCAAGAAGAATGGCAATGGCCTGCAGGCAAGCCCCACACACGCCGCAGCCTGACCAGGCACTATCATCTTTGCGCATGACACAAATTCTTGGCCAACTAAATCCATACGATAGTAGCCCACAGCGTCCGTTCCACACTCTCAATCTCTGTCAAATTTGCCATTAGTACTTCATGCCTCTCTGAATGTACACGTCAACCCCGCTCAAGCTGCTTGGAACAGTAATTACGCTGCTTCCCCCTCTGGCTCATGTTGAGCCACTGAGGTAGAAGGCAACATGGGATGGGACTGGTCTTGAATACATCTTGCCAAGATTTTCAAGAGGGAAAAAGGAGGAAGGACCCAGAGAGGAGCCCAAAGGCTGGAGGGACACACTCGATTGAGGTCAAAGCCCCTTGACAAGAATTATTGCCCAGGCCATTGGTGTGCATTGTGAATTCACTTGCCTCTTGGGCAGATTCCTTCCAGGTTAATGGGGACAGAAAGAGAACTTCAGGTGCCTATCTGTGGGGCACTTCCTCATGTTGGCATGGTGTTTCTTGCCAGAAACATCACTGTCCTGAGGCAGGTCCTTGCACAGCGCCTCAGGGCTCCCAGCAGCTGCACATTTCTTGGCTCGAAGTGCTGTTGAGGCATCAGTACATCAGATTGTCACAAACGTTGGGATCTTGTTTAGGCCTGTAATGACACCCTTTTCTCTTAGAAGAAGTTAATTAATGCCCTTTAGGAAGCAAACCTGGGTGTGTTCAGAGCCCTTGCCTGGGATCTGAAATTCAGGGTTCCTTCAGCTCTGCCCCATGAATGAGAAGGCCCAAGTATGATTTGTTGTTGTTGTTGTTGTTAGGTGCCATCAAGTTGTGTCCGATTCATAGCAACCCTCATCGGGTTTTCAATGGCTGATTGTTTCAGGATTGCCTTGGGAGTGGGTTGACATGTCCTTCTCCCATTTTTGCGGTGCTAAGAATCAAACTCGGGACCTCAGAGACTGCAGGACAGTTCTCTACCAACTGAGCTAAATCCCAGCCCCAAGTATGATTTAGGGATCCATAAATGCACTTAATAAAGAGGTCCACATGGGGAAATCGAAATCCAGGAATGTACCCTAATATACCAGGCAACAGCCAAAACTGGCTGGGCTCACAATGGAGCCCTGCTCGAGCTTTGCTGGAACTAGCCTCTCAGTGAAGGATCAGGGGATCCTGACAAAGTGCAGACACAATCGTACCTTGTGTGGCCCTTAGGCTGTGGGTGGCCACCTCTAGATCGTATCTGGGAGCAAAGAATGGTGACTGGGTGTGGGGTAATTACAGTCTCCTGTGGCCGGACGCTGCTGCCTCCCAGCACGTCGTGACCTCTTCCTTCTGTTTTGCCCGTCCATCCCTTGGATCCAAAGATGGTCTCCGGATGGGGGAGCGTGTGCCTGTGGGAGTGCGTGTGCAGGCGTGTGGGGGTGGGGAGACATCCCTCCAAGCGCACCCTATCTAAGTGAGAAGGAGCAGAAATGGCCTTGATCCTCGTGAATAACTGAGCAATGGACAAACGGTCTCTGCAGCCATTCATATTTTCTTTTCCTTTTTTGTTTTTTGAAACCAACTCTCACTACATAGTCCGAGCTGGCCTCTAACTGGCCATCCTTCTGCTTCTGCCTCCCAAGTGCTGGGATGACAGGAGTTCATCACCATGTCTGGCCATATTTTCTTGCCTTACATTTCTCACAGAACCATCCCCTCCCACGGTGTAGGCAGATTTGTCTTCTAGTCACGAAAGCTTTGTGGCAGCTTGGTAGACTCGGGGCCTACTCGTGTCCCTCTCTGGGGAGGAAGGTGCTAGGACATGCAGGGCTCTGGACAGCTGACGCCATGCTGCTGCTGTGCTCTCGGGCAAGGCCCTTAAACACCAGCATGCTGCGACTCTGCAGGGAAGGAAGTGGGCCTCAGGGCTGGCTGTGCTAGCCATGGGAAAGGCAAAGGGGTGGGAATAGCCATGTATCTGCAAGCACCAACACTGTGCTGCTGGCGAGACTGATGGGATTTGCTTGGTCATTTTGAAACACGCTCGCCATGTCTTCTGTGTACAAGTGGTCCTGCTGCCTCAGCCTCCCAAGGCAAGAGTGACAGGCACGCCCCGCTGCCCCCAAGCTGACATGCTTGATGGTGAAATGCTCTCTGCATCTGAAGAATTCACAGCCAGGGCTCACGGACACGAATCACTATTCTCCAAAATCAAATGTACCGAGGGTGGGAGGCCCTCCTAATGAAGAGTGCTGGACGGCCAGCAGGTGCATCAGGAAGCAGCTCATAGAGCAGGTATCATTTGAGAGGGGCTTGCTTCCAGAATGCGTGATATTTCCACAGGCAGAGATGTGGGGAGCACTCCAGGCGAGAACAGGGGGCGCATAGGCCCCAAGGGAGGAGAATTTGGCAATCCGAGACTTCAGGCTGGGCTAGTGAGGTGGAGATCAACAGACACAGGAGTGCAAAGAATTCGATCCAGGAAGGGGGACCAGGAAGAACCCCCAACAGCACCCTGAGATAGATATCAGTATTCTGGACTTGATAGAAAGATACTGTGGGATTCTCCTGTATCATTGGCCGTGACAAACCTGATTGGGAGCTGGAGTGATAGAAAGTGTCTATCTCTTTCTCTTTTAAAAAAATAGATTTTATGTTTCAGAGAAGGTTTAGGTTCACAGCAAAACTAAGCAGAAGGCATAGAGAGTCTCCACACCCCTCTGCCCACACACAAGCCCACCATAAGCAACATCCTCCACCACAGTGGGCATTTGTTACAGTCTATGACACTGCTCACTCAACTCATCATTATCACTCAAAGCCCCTAGCTGACATTCAGATTCACTCTTGGTGGCCTACATCCTGTGGATTTGGACAAAGGCATAAGGACATGTATATGTCATTTTGGTGCCATACAGAAATGCTTTCATTGCCCTAAAATTCCTCTGTTCTCCACCAATTCCTCCTTCCCTCCCCCCACCCCTGGCGAACACCAATCTTCTGTCTCCACAGTTTTACCTTTTCCAGAATGTCACGTGGTTGGAATTATACATTATGTGGCCTTTTCACTGGCTTTTTCCACTGAGTGAATGCATTTAAGTTTCCTTCCTGTCTTTTCGAGGTTAGTGGCTCATTTCTTTTTAACACTGAATAATATTCCATTGTCTGGATGGACCACAGTTTAATTATCCATTCACCTCCTAGAGGTAGGGTGATGCCAAGCTTTGGCAATTATGAATAAACCTGCTGTAAACATCCATGGGCAGGTTTCTGTGTGGACGTGAGTTTCCAACTCGTTTGGGTAAATGCCAAGGAGCACAACTGCTGGATGGTAAGAGTTCGTCTCTTTTAATTCAAGAAGATCCCAATCTCTTGTTTTAATGGCAGGCGTGGGTAATTAGAGGTTTCCCGTGAAGACGGTTTTAGGAACGGTGGAACCAGATACCAAGCCTTAGAAGAGACAATGCTACAAAGAACTTAAAATAATTTTTAAAATGAAGAAGGGCTCCTGTGATAAACCTTCACCGATGACTCTACTACCTAATCGCGCCATATTCCAAACTTGGTTTATCTTTCAAAAACTACAATTGCAAAAATGAATACCTTTGGCAACCGGCAAGAATTCGCCCAGCCTGCGTACCTGTCCCAACCTGCCCGTCCTCCCACCTGGCCCCAGAGGGGCCGCGGGTTTTCTTTGGGCCTATTTTAATGGTAGGTATTCGTCTGCATTCATTAAGGCTGAACAATAGCAGCCCAGTTACCAGGTAACCCGCTTGCGGAGGGCGGAGCCTCGGTCTGCGCACGCAGTCGAGCTGTCCCGAGCTCCTGCAAAGCCTTCCAGATCTGCATCCTGCAGGGCAGCGTCGCGGTCGCCCGGAGCCACGGTTTCGCCGGAAGACTTGGGGTCTGAAGACCGCGATGGGACGTGGGGCGCTGAGCCTGGTTCAGAACGCGGCGCTCCTGGTCTCGGCGGCCGGCTACGTCTGCTCCCTGGTGACTCTGTGCATTCCTCAGTGGCTGACCTTCTCCTCCGGGCTGCTCGAGAGCGAGAGGTACATGCTGGGCCTGTGGGAAACGTGTGTGGCTCAAGATCTCGGCGGCAGCGTGTGCCAGGGCCACCCCACCCCGCGGACGCTAGCGACCGAGATGCAGGTGGCTCGCATCCTCATGTGTGTGGCCCTCGCGGCGGGCTCGCTCGGGCTCGTGGCGGTCTTCATGGAGCGGATGCATCTGCGCTACCTGGGCTGTCGAGAGAGCTCGCTGCAGAGACGTGCCAGCGTGGTCGGGGGCGCTCTGCTCTTCCTGGCCGGCCTCACCACGTTAGTCCCCGTGTCCTACATTGCTCGGGTCACCGTGCAGAGGTTCTGGGGCTCTGAGTTCCCAACCAATGTGCCCCGGTGGGAGTATGGCAGCGCCCTGTTCAGCGGCTGGGTGGGGGGATTTTGCCTTGCCGCCGGAGGGCTTCTTTGCATCCTATGCCAGCTGCACGCCAACAGATTGGCCGAAAGAACGACGAATTTCCATTCAAAATTGGACTTGTCCAGAAAAGTGCCTTTTGGGAAAGTAGACTTCGTTTGAAAACTGGACAGCTGACCCCAAGCTGCCATAACAATGTTCCCAATGCAGGGCTCCATGTGCTCATATTCCAAAAATGGAGCTGCTTTCTCTCCTATCTCCTTTCTTTCTTTTGCTCCCCATGGGTTTGGTTTAAACTCAATCTGCTGTGGCTCTCCATTAAATATCAACTAAACAGTGTCCTCCAAGAGGTGAATTCATGCTCAGTTCTCCCACTTCAAAATCAAGGATCACTCCCTGAAGCTTATCCTATGCCTGAAAAGCTCACGTGTTGTCAATAATTCAGAGGTGAAAAGGTGAGCCGGAAAACCGCAGGGCCACCGGAAGATCACGGAAGGGGAGGGAGCAGTCACATAATGCTTTTCTTGTAGCCCTCTCCACGCAAAGATTTATAGCAAAGGAATCGTTGAAGAGTTGCTTTGTAAATAAAAGCACTCATCATTCAGCCAGGGGGTTGAAAGGAGTGAGCTCTAGGGAGAAGTGGCAAGACTAGTTTGGAGCTTCTCCAGCGCTTGCTCCCGAACCTACAGTATCAGCAAATTCCAGCTCAGTGGCAGAGCACGCGCACGGCCAGAGTCTGGGACACTGTGGGCTGTTTCTGTTTGTTCTGAGACAGAGTCTTGCTTTGTAGCCCCACCTGGCTTGGAATTCACGGTGTGGTCAGGGCTAGCCTCCAGCTTGCAGCAATCCTCCTGCCTCAGCCTCCTGAGTGCCGGGATTGCAGGCATGCGCCACCACACCCAGCTGGGGACCTCCAGGGGATTCAGGTGCCCAGTGGCGCATGAGAAGCCCTGCTTTACAGACACTTTAGGCCGAGTGGAAAGCACAGACTTGGGGGGTGGTCAGAGAGAGCCCGCCACAAGGCTATTGGTCAGGAGGTCATCAAATGTAGAATGAGGAGTCAGAATCACTCCTTGAGAACCTCTGACGTGTACTAACTCAAGTTGGTGCCTCTTATTTGAGATGAAGAGTCTTAACATCGCTCACAGGCCCTGACGCTTTTGGGAGATGTGATTCTTTTGCTCCAGCAAGTCACAAAACTGGATGAGCTATCTCACTTCTCCTCTGTGAAATGCCCACCATAGTTAGATGACTTCGGGTCAGAGGGTGACATTCACACTGTGGGGTAGCAAGCTTAGCCAGTAGCAGGCAATGTGGAGGAAAAGGGGATTGAAAATGGCTCCTGCTGTTCGGCCATGATGAAGTCGTGTGTGTCTGAGGACACTGGAAGGGCATTTTCTAATGGGTCCCACACTCTACCCATTTATCCATTTATCCATTTGGCGCATGGATGCTCACTCACTCTCCCTCCTTCACCCCTCACTCTTCCTCTCTTCCTCTCTACTCCTCACTCTTCTTTCCCCAGCAACCATATATATGCTCCCCTGTCCCTTCTCTCAAGCCCCCCATCTTCTGTCTAAAACAGGCACTTTTCCTTCTACAGGCCTTCTTAACTCTTGTTTTCTGGCTTCTTTACCTTCCCCTGGGGAATAGAAGTACTCTCATGCTGATTCACCCTGCAGACACAGCTTTTCCCAAGTTCCTTTGCAGATATACCTAAGCTTCTCCAGGTGCCTCTGTTTTCCCTGTAATTATTCCTGAAAGGTGTTGTTGTTAGGTGCTGTGGAGTTGTGTCTGATGCATAGCAACCCTGATAGGGCTCTCAGTGGCTGATTGTTTTGGGATTGCCTCAGGAGTGGATTGCCACATCCTTCTCCCATTTTTGCAGTGTTGGGAATCGAACCTGGGACCTCAGAGACTGCAGAGTGGCCCTGTACCAACTGAGCTAAGTCCCAGCCCCCTGAAAGGTGTACTATCCTTAATAAACTTTTTCTGTCCTTTCTACTATAACTTTTGTGTGGAGTAAGTATAAATTCTTTTATACGTGCATAGAAGGACCAAGGATTTGCTGCCAGATTCCTGGACCCGTGCTCCCCACATCTCCCTGAAAACACCAATCCTTGTCAAGAGTCCAAAAGATCTTGGTTCTCAAGGAGGAACAAAGGCTACTGACCTGAAATGACAATGACTCCTGATATTTGCACATTCACAGTGGCAGCTTTTGTCCATGGCCAGTAGGATCAGGAATCAGCCAGGCAGCCATAGACAGCCATTTGATGGACTCATCATTGCCAGCATGGCTTCATGCCAGCCTTCATTCCTGGGGCTCCTTCCCAGCCCAGCTGCAGGCCTCCCAGAACTATGTTGCCTCAGAGGAAGGCACCCTTTGCGACCTCACTCCCACCTCCTACCCAGCCCTTCCTCTCCCAGGCCTAGGCCTAGGCCTAGGCCTTTTCCCCTCTCCCCAGTAGCTCAGGAACTCAAGATCCACAATGCCTTGCATCAATCTACATAGCAGGTAAACTAAGGGGGAAAATAGAGATCACATTAGCTAGATTGTTCTTAGAAAACTTGTGTTGGTAAAAAGCCAGAAGCCTTGGTACATGCCTATTATCCAGCGACTGGAGAGGCTGAGGTGGAGGCCAGAGGCAGCCTGAGGAATTTTGTGAGACCCTGTCTCAAAATCAAAAATAAAAAGGGGGATGGGGGTGCACTTGCCTCTTTGTCTTTCTGAAAATGAAATTAACACTTTCCTGCCTTCTGTCAATGGCATTGCCACATTTGCAAAAAGAAGTATTACCACCCATACTCTGTGTAGCAACCCAGCTAGACCTCCAGGCCAGACTCCTGCGAATAAGAAGCTTCTTACAGATTGGCTGAGATAAGTGAGATACCCTGGCTGACCAAACACCATACCTTCGCTAAAGTTTGACCTCAGGGTCATTTTGATTCTTAGAAAAAAACCACAGGGCTATATTCCAAGAGATACAGGCATAAATCAAAGGGCTGCAGACGCAGGCAGTAATCACTGAGAACTCCCAGACCCCCTGATAAGACAGATAACATGCCTGAGTCAACCTTCAACCTCTAGCACATCTTAGATCAAAGGACTGACCACCTGCACCACCACCCCCTTTACCCCTACCTCTAACCCTCAATAAAAGCCCTTACCCAACAATGAGTCGGGGTCTGACACTAGACCGCTGCGTTGGTGAAGTGCGGCGCCCGTGAGCTTGAGCTTTAATAAAGGCTCTTTGTTCTTGCATGCACCTTTGGACTCCCTGGTGATCTTTGGGGAATTCGAACTTTGGACATAACATTTGGGGGCTCATCCTGGATCCCCTGAGAACTCCCAGGGACCTCCAACAATTCGTAGAGCCTAAGACCGATCGGTGAGTAAATCAATATCCAATTTGACCATCATTCTGCACTGGCCTTGGCTTTCTGAATTAATCTGTAATCAGCCTGTTGGGAACCTGCGAGAGGAGACAGGTCACCAAATGGCCTTAGGACTTCGTCTCACTTTCGGTTTTGTTTGTGTGCACCAGGGAGTATTTTGTCTTTGTGCTGCAGCATTTGTTTTTGGGAGATCTCAAGGGTCAGGGTCAGACATGACACAACCTTGGCCTCCATCCTAACCCGAGATGTCCAGATAGGATTTGGTTTGAATATGTTTTGAGGATTTGATTTAAATATGCTTTGTTCATTGTTGTCTCCGTTTGTCATTCAGTGTCTGTGTGTTCTGTGTTAAACCACTGTGCTTGGCGCTGTTTAGTTCCTGGGAACTTTATCATCAAAACCAACGACCACTTTGTCTTGTATGTTGTCTCACTTCAAGACTTGCTTTTCCTCCAGACATGGAAGCTGAATTTGGAGTCCATTTTATGCTGAACCTGAAACCTTCCCTCCGTGCCCCATTTCTCTAAGATGATATCAAGTACATAAAGTTTAGGTTAAGAAAAGGTAAAATGGGACATGCTTTATGATGTGTGTCAAGAATTGCTCCATTCATCTTTTGTGTTTTTGCGGTGTTTGTTCCCCTATCTGTATTTTAGACTAGTGCAAGAATTGAGAGGCTGCACTATAGGGAGTCTGCCTGGTTTTGGAATATGTGAGCAATGCCCATTAAAGCGAGATCAACACACAGGAGCCTGGACTAGTCTCCAGCCCTGATGAGTCTTGTCGAAGAACCTGGAGGAAAGCACCACCTGAGACAGTCCAAGGCCCCAGGGTCGATGACAGGCCCCCTCCCCTAATCTGTCTTCTGAATCTCTGAATCTGTCTCTGGGATCCCTCCTCATTCATCTTTTGAATGTCTCTCCAATGTCTGACTCCCTTCTGGCCAGATTCTCTCTCTTCCTACAAGTCCTTCTTAGAGACTTGTCTCACCTCTGTTGCAGTCCCTGACCTCGAGACCCCTTTGTCTGCACAGACTGGGGCCCTCTTTTTGAGGACGCTGCACGAGCAGGTCTTGGATAAGAAATTTCAGAGCCTCCTCTGCCATTTAGGGTATCCTCCTTCTGATTGCCTTTTTTGCCAAACTACCATAATGTGTTTGTCAGAGGACCACCCTGACTGCTGGCATCTTCCTTTCTATAAGACGGTGAACTGTCACACCCCACAGAGGTCTGACTGATTAGAGACTGGTTATGACTTTCACCTTTGGTGGCTGCAAAGCACTAAGCCTGCTGAGTTGTTGGTTCACCTTTTCTGTCACCCTGTAACTTTCCCAGTGTGATTCGATTCCAGGGTCCACCCCTGGGAGGACTACACTTGTGCGATGCTGAGTCTTTTGTAGGCCTACTCTTCTCAACTGGGGGTCACTCTTGGAGGCCTCATCTAGGTTTTAATGATATATACAATTGGAAACATCAGAATCCTCCTTTTTCAGAAAAATCCCAAGCTCTTACCTTCCTTTTGGAGTCTGTTTTCTTACCCACCAGGCTACTTGGGATGATTGTCAGCAACTCATGCAGACTCTTTTCAAGTCTGAAGAACGTGAATGAATCCTCAGTGAGGCCCAAAAGTTGGTCCTTGGGCCCAATGATGATGACACATTGCCGGACCGACAGGCCCAACTCAACCACATTTTGGCTACTATCTGCCCCACCTGGGACCCAAATGCCATTACAGGTAGGCTGAGTCTGAACACCTATCACTGGCATCTCATAGCCAGGTTATGAGGGACTGCTAGGAAGCCTATGAATTTGTCCAAGGTAAGCGAGATTCAGCAGGGCTCCTCCATCTCCTGCTGCGTTCCTAGAATGCCTCCTAGAAGCATACTGGTCTTATACACCTGTTGATCTGGATGCAAATGAGAATTGGAGGGCTATAAATTTGGCCTTTGTAGCCCAGTTGGCCCCAGACGTTAGAAGAAAGACCCAGAGACTGAAAGGATTTAAAGAAAAGAATAGGGAGGAACTTATGAACATTGCCCTCAAGGCCTACAATAGCCAGGACTCCCCAGAAGGTAAATGGTCTCTCTCAACAAAACGGATAGAGGCAATCCTAAAAATTCCCACCCCGACCTCAGAGAAGCACGTGAGAGAATTTCTAGGCTCTGTGGGATACTGTCATCTTTGGATTGTAGGATTTGCTGCGATGGCTAAACCTCTGTATGCAGCCACTGCAGGGGGAACTGAGCTATTAGCCTGAACAGAGGTGGAACAAAAGGCATTTGATGACTTAAAGCAGGCTCTGAGCACTGCCCCTGCACTTGCCCTTCCTGATGTTACTAAGCCCTTTCAGCTTTTCGTGGCTGAGCATTTCATGGCAAAGCATAGCAAAAGGAGTTTTGATTCAACAGTTGGGCCCATGGAAGAGACCAATAGCTTACTTGTCTAAATGGTTGGATCCAATAGCAGCTGGGTGGACAACATGTTTATGGACAGAGACAACATGGCCATCCTGATGAAAGAGACTGATAAGCTGACCTTTGGCTAAGCTTTAACCATTGTAGCCTCACATGCAATTGATGGGCTATTGCAAGGGACTCCTGAGAAGTGGCTCTCCAATGCCAGGTTAACCCAATACCAGGCCCTGTTACTAGATCAGCCTTGGATCCAGTTTCAAAAAGCCAGGGTCCTAAACCCAGCCATGTTGCTCCCAGAGGATAACCCTACTCAGCCGCTTCATGATTGTTTGCAGATTGTTTCAGCCCAGCAGAGACATCGCCTGATCTAAAGGATGTGCCTCTGCCAGATGCAGAAGAAACTACGCTGGTGCGGCCATGGTAAATCAAGATGTTCAGGTAATATGGGCCCAGGCATTGGGACATGAGACTTCTGTTCAACGTGCAGAGCTTATAGCTCTCACTCAGGCCCTGCGCCTAACTAAGGGAAAGACTGTAAACAGCTATGCAGACAGTAGATATGCCTTTGCTACTCTCCACGTACATGGAGAAGTTTATAAACAAAGAGGTCTATTAATCTTACAAGACTGTCAAAAATAAGGAAGAAATTTTGGGACTTTAAGAGGCCATTTGGCTCCCTAAATGAGTGGCAGTTATTCACTGCAAGGGACATCAAAAAGGAGATGAGCTAGAGGTGAAGGGAACTGAACAGCAGACTGGGCAGCTAAAGAAGCTGCATTAAAACCAGTGGGGACTATGTGAATGATGCCTTTAATCCCAGTCCCAGTTCTCCTGGAAAAACCTAACTACTCAAAGGAAGAGGTTGGAACTTACCAAAATAAAAATTGGACACAAGACTCTAGAGGATGATGGAGACACCCTGATGGGCACTATGTGCTCCCGAAGGCTTTAGGACACACCTTGATTACTCAGACCCACCAACCCTCTCACTTGGGGACTACCAAATTAAGTCAGCTTGTCACCACTCAACTTGGGATCACCTCTATAGCTGAGGACGTTACCTCCAGATGTGCTTCATGTGCCCAGGTAAACGCCACCAGACGAATGTCTAAACAGCAAGGAGGAAGGTACCAGGGTAACCAACTGGGAGAACATTAGGAACTAGACTTTATAGAGATTAAATCATGGTGTTATTGTTATAAATATTTACTAGCATTTATTGACCCTATTCTGGATGGACTGAGGCATTTCCAACTAAGTCTGGGACAATGCAAATTGTAATAAAGAAATTAATATAGAAAATAATCCCTCAATTTGGCCTCCCATTGTTTCTGGGGTCTGACAATAGCCAGGCCTTCACGCCCAGCATTTCTAAATTAATTAGTAAAGCTTTAAATACAGATTGGAAACTCCATTGTATGTTTAGACCACAGAGTTCAGGAGAGATAAAAAGGATTAATAAAACTTTAAAGGAGACTTTGACTAAATTAACCTTGGAGATTGGTGCTAGGTGCCCTGACCTCCTACCTTTTGCTCTTATGTGCACGAGATGCACCCGTACATCCCACATTAGGGACCCTGCAAACTCGCTGGAACAGCATGGTGATGTTACCTCTTGCAAGCTGTAAACCTGTGTCACCAGGACCTTTCTAGAATGCTTGGAAACATGAATTCTGTGTTGATTTTTCCTTATTTCCTTCTAGTTATTGTAATTATGTAATAATGATGTTAAACTTAAAGATGTGCAAATGAATTTGTAAAAGCTTAACAAGAAATCTTTCTGAATAATTGTACTATGTTAAAACTACCTGTTTTTTGTTTGTTTATTTGTTTGTTTTCTGACTGTCAGAGGAATCCATGTGAGCTGAAGGACACAGAAATCCAGGAACTTAGGGAAATTTGGGAAGGATTATGTAGGTATTTGACAGAAAGTAAAAAGCAAGTTTGGAAGAAGGCCTATGTGGGAGTGAGAACTGAGGGATGAGGAACGTGGTATAGCTGATAAGTCCATGGTAGAGGGAAAAGATGTATTTGCTTATAACCGTTAAAAGCATTCAATGTTGAGATGTTACAGAGGAATCTGGCCAAACATGGACTAATATGTTATATGAGGATGGAAGAGGAAGGGATGATGATGAAGGTGATGACAACTGGTGAGAGTGGTAATCCTTGTCTTGTTCCTGATCTTAGAGGAAATTTTTCAACTTTTTATCACTATGATGTTAGTTATTGGTTTGTCATATGTGCCCTTTATTGTTGAGCAACATTCCTTCTATAGATAATTTGATGAAATTTTTCTTAATCATGAAAGGATGCTGAATTTTTTCAAATGATTTTTCTTCATCAATTGAGACAATCATATGGTTTTTGTCACTCATTATGTTAGTGTGATCCATCACATTTACAGATTGAACCCTTTAAAAATGTTGTACCATCCCTGTATCTCTAGGATAAATCCTACTTGGTCATGCTGAATGATCTTTCTAATGTGCTGTTAAAATCAGTTTGCTGGTATGTGGACAGTATCATTTTTGTGGGGGACACAGGGTCTTGCTACATAGCCAAGGCTAGCCTTGAACTCACAATCTTCCTGCCTCAGCCTCTGGAATGCTGGGGATTGAACCCAGGGCTTTGTGCATGCTAGGGATAATCAAAGTCTTTGTATTTACATTTATTTTCCTTAAATTTGGTGCAGATATGAACAGTGATTTTATTTAGGTCACTATCACTTATCTTTACCAAGAGAACAACTTTGTCTTCCTAAGGTCATTGCCACTTATCTATAACTTCTTGCCTATAAATTTTAATAAAACATACATAAGAGAACTATAATATTAAGACATTATTTTGGATTTTTAAAATGACATAAAGACACACTTCAAAAGCTACAGTCATTAAGAAATAGATGAAAAATACAGCTTCTAAAATATACTTATGTACTTAAATTCCAGTTCTTTAAAGTTTTTGTTTTATGAAGATTAACTTTATAAATACAAAATGTTAAGAAATTTAAATGAGTATGTATCATGATGGTCTTTCCAAGGAATTTTAACACAAAGTGTACAAAATGTATTACTTTACTGCCTCTACTTTTTCATGTCTGCAGCCATAGCACCCTGGCATCTGATCCTGTCAGATCTCAGAAGCTTAAGCAGGGTAGGCCTGGTTAGTCCTTGGATGGGAGACCGCTGGGAATACCAGGTGCTGTAGGCTCAGGAGAAGGCCCTGGCAATCCACTCCTGAAACAATCCACCATTGAAAACCCTATGAAAAGCAAAGAAACACTGACATAATGCCAGGCATGGCACAGTATCATAGACTGTTTGGTTCTGTTGTACATAGGGTTGCTCTGAGTCAGACCTGACTCAACAGTGCCTACCAACAACAACACTTTTTCATATACTGGCAACCTCTTTAACATATAGAAGGACTAGAGGTTGTAAATCTAGACTTTGTGATCTTTACATTCACTATGCAAGGCAAAATAAAACAAATGGGACAGTGGTTACTCTTCCTCACTGCCAGCACACAGCCTTGGCAATCTCTGCACTTCTTTTCCTGGAAACAGGGCACACAAAAAAATGTATACAACTCTAGAGGGGTTTGGCTATCCCCCCAAAATAGTATGAATTTTAATAAAAAGATATTTACAAAATGTGTTATTTCACTACTTCTGCTTTTAAAATATACTGGACATTTCAGAACACCTAGAAGATTAGTTATTTCAAAAAAGTACTCAGTACTGTCACCTTAATACACCATAATGACAAATAAAATACACACACTAAACACTGGTGCCACTTTGGAAAATTGTCTCCTCTGTGTGACCACTCTGGCTCCAGTGGCCTTCTCTTCCTTCTCACCATCCTCTGTTCTGTGGCCTCTAAACCAGGGGACACATGTGGGTTAGCGTCACTTCTGGTGTCACATCTAGAGGTAATGTGACAACTCCATTTCACAAAATTCCTTCCAAGTCAGGTATGGTGTTGCAAGCCTTTATTTCCAGTGACTCAGGAGGCTGAGGCAGGAGGATCGCAAGTTCAAGGCCAGAGGCAAACTGTGTAACTTAGTAAGACTGTGTCCAAATTAAAAAGATTTTAAAAATGGGTTAGGGGTGCAACCCAATGGTAGGGCACTTGCAAAATAGGCGCAAGGCCCTGGTTCCACCCCAAAGTGCCAGAAAAAGCAAACAAAACCCTTCCAGATGACATTTCTAATTTTTTTAAGCAAATGGACATTTACAAGGCCTGTATTTTCTACTTCGTTCTCCTACATCCATAACCTCTTCACATCTAGAATGTTCACAGTAGAAGTGTTCTTTAAAGGGTTGGGGGAAAGCCCAGCACAGCTTTTCCACAGTTTGCGCGGGCCTTCTGCCTGGCTGCCACGAGGTCTCCACGCGCCCTCCTGGGTGGCACGTGTGGGGGGTGCGCGGCCCCACCTGCCTCGTGCACAATGACTGACCAACCGCCTTAGGGTAGCTGACCGTTGCCCGCTGCTGCCAACGTCCAGGTCTTCTCGCCTCCCCGGAAGGCGAAGGCCTTTCTTCCTGGTTGTCCGGATGAGGTGAGGTCTCCCGCGGGGATATAGCGGTCCTCGCGGGCCCCAGAGTCGCGCGGCTCCCTCGCCAGTGGTGGTGGAGCCTGGCGCGGGGCTCAGTGCGGTGCGCAGAGTGGCTGCTCGGGCTTCAAAGCCCAGGAACTGAGATCCTTTCTTGCCTCCGGATCTCTTCTTCCCGCACTTGGATCCTGGTCATTTTGCAGACAGTGAAATTCGGGAAAGTGACTTTCCTCATCAGAGCATGGCGGGCGCTCCCTTCGCTCCCTTCCTTGCTCCTTTCCTTGCGTCTTCCTCCTGGACCACGTGGGAAGGACACCGCACGCAGGGTGCCTGACAACTAAGCCCCAGAAAACTCACTTTGGGGGCTGCGGGTGACATGGGAGGCAGAACACTCGCCTAGAATGCGTGAGGCTCTGGGTTCGTCCCCAGCACCTCCAACAAATGCAAAACCACACACTTTCAAAGATGGAATGCTTTTTTCAGTCTAGGTCTTGCATGCTAGGCAAGCGCTCTACCACTGAGCCGCACCCCTAGCCCTCACTCTCAGGCTAGAGAGTTGAATCTACTAAAGATAACAAATGTCGACTACCTCCACCCTCCCAAGGCGGCAGGGATGAAACTGTCATTGGGCTTATTGGTGGAGTAGAAAGGTGGCTTTTCCTCTTATTTCACAAGCCAGTGCTCTAGAAGAATTATGAAGAATCCCTCATGTGAAATTTAAAAGTGAGAACTGTTATTGTGTCACACTGTACAAATTTGTACTAGTGGCATGGACTTAAAAAAGTTGGTTTCTGAATGGCATTGAAGAAAATCCTGACCCAAGTGGCACTACTTAGTCCAAATGTTACTGGTGAAAGAAAATTACACAACAGTATTGGCAGGCTCACTTTTAAGAAGGCCTGCAGCCATAGCACTGTGGTGTCAGATCTCAGAAGCTAAGCAGGGTCGGGCCTGGTTAGTCCTTGGATGGGAGACCACTTGGGAACACCAGGTGCTGTAGGCTTGGGAGAAATACCTCGCAACCCACTCCCAAAAAACAATCAGCCATTGGAAACCCTATGAATAGCAGAGAAGCACTAACAATAATGTTCTTCTTGTTGTACATTGGGTTGCTATGAGTAGGACACCGACTTGGTGACACCTAACAAGTTTTAATAGATGGTTGACGTGAATACTGCACACATTTCACATGACAATACATAGCCCCAAAGTTTATAAAATAAGTTCATGCATTATTACTTCTATCCTTTGAATGCGCTGTTAGAAACAGTTCGCTGGTATGTGGACAACATCATGTTTGTGGGGGACACAGGGTCTTGCTACATAGCCAAGGCTAGCCTTGAACTCACAATCTTCCTCTCTCAGCCTCTGGAATGCCGGGGACTGAACCCAGGGCTTTGTGCATGCTAGGGATAGTCAAAGTCTTTGTATTTATATTTATTTTCCTTAAATCTGGTGCAGATATAAACAGATCATGTACAAGATAAGGCCCCCCAAGTACTGGTGATTGCATTTCAGGTGGAAGCAGTCTTATATACAAAAACAATCCAGTTTCTCTCTTGTGCTAAGTATATAATTTAAAGAAATTTCAGAGATAACTGAGAAAAAAATCTTACTCCATTAGTGATTGATGTTGTTGTTGTTGTTGTTAGGTGCCATCGAGTTGGTATCCGACTCATAGTGACCCTCATAGGGTTTTCAATGGCTGAGTGCTTTGGGATTGCCTTGGGAGTGGATTGCCAGGTCCTTCTCCCATTTTTGCGGTGCTGGGAATTGAACTTGGGACCTCAGAGACTGCAGCGCAGCGCTCTACCCACTGAGCTAAATCCCAGCCCTTAGTGATTGATAGAAAGTGTCAATTTGTGGGATTTAAAATGTTTCCTTTAAAAAAAAAACACTCAAAATACATAACCTGTGTACAAAGACAAATATAAAAATTTTGGATGATCAAGGTTGATTATTATACTACATAATTTAGAAGGATACATTACTCGTCAAGCTTTTCTACTTATTCTTTTTTTTTTTTTTTTTTGGTAGTGGGGGTTGAACCCAGGGCCTTGCACCTGCATGCTCTGAAAGTGCTGGACCACTGAGCTGCACCCTCAGCCCATTTTTTTTTTTTTTACTTTTTGAGACAGGGTCTCGCTAAGTTACACAGACTGCCTCTGGGCTCGAACTTGTGATCCTCCTGCCTCCACCCTCCCGCTCCACTGTGATTACAGGCATGTGCCACTGTGCCTGGTGCCTACTTATTCTTTGACAGCATTGATTTATGAACTAATGTTTATATTTAGTTCAGGCCCACATATGGCATGACATCTCATTTTCAAAATGACACCAATTTTCCTTAAGTGTAAAGACTTTAGCAGCACTTATATTTTTAAAGGTTAACTTACAGAGAAAATATTTTAACTATAGCTTTTCTCCCTTATACTCGCCAGTTATACTGTTTACAAAAGGCTAACAAGGTCCCCATAAAAATGATCTTTCCCACTTCCCCACCTTGATCTTCATCAAGGGCTGTTTTCCCTCCCTCTCACTTCTGACACCTTGGGGAAGTGCAGGAGTTTCAGATCAGTAACTTACATAATTTACATGGGGTGCCTGATTTTAAGTGAGTATAAAAACAAGTATAAGACGAAATAATTCTTAAGTCAGGTATGCGCCAGTGCCCCGAAAGTTAGTTAATGTGATAAACAGCACTGACTGACAGCCTAGAAAAGAGGAGACATTTGAGGGTGCCCTAACTGTCATAAGCCCCTAAGGGCTGAACCACAAGAAGGCCCTCTTCCCCCACTGGGATGCAGCCAGCACTGAGTGGCACTGAAGGTGACACTACAGTCCTGTGGCTATTGGTAAACACAGGAGTTTAACTGAAGAGCTGTCACTAAATTAGAGAACTGAAAATACATTTTAAGAGTGATTTCCACTAAGGAAAATAGGGCCCTAAGGTATTCTCTGTAGACAGGGATTACAGAGAAAGGGAACTGGCCACTGAGCATGCTAAATAAATTCCATGAATACAGTTTGCACGATAAGATGTACTTAGGATGTGGCAGTGCTGTCCCAAAACAAACAAAGCGGCCATTGAAAACCCTATGAGGGTCACTGTGAGTCGGACCTGATTCCACTGCACCTAACAACTACATGCATTTTGCTAACAATATTTCCTGAAAAATCACTGACTCTAGAGTTACATTTCATGTTAAACTACTATGATGGGGAAATGGCCATACTAGGTTGGCAGCGGTATAACTGCCACTGCGAACATTCAGGCAAAGGAGTTGACAAATTCCTTGACGTAGCAAATTCAAGTCCTTTTTCAAATGTTACTGGACCATATGAAAATAGCCCATTTCTGCAATTTATGAATTAAGATAATGATCATAAGGAACAAGTTTGGGCATGGATAGAGAAATTTCTTTAACACCAAAAATATTTTGCATTAATTCCCACCACAGAAAGATTTGGTGAATATGTTGACATTATTAATAAGAAAGCCTGCAACTGTGGCACTGTGGCCTCCACTCCCTTCAGATCTCAGAAGCTAAGCAGGGATAGGCCTGGTTAGTCCTTGGATGGGAGACCACCTGGGAACACCAGGTGCTGTAGGCTTGGCAGACAGACCCAACAACCCACTCCCAAAAATCAATCCACCATTGAAAACCCTATGAACAGCAGAGAAGCACTGACAACAGTGTTGTGCCTGTTGTACACAAGGTCACTATGAGTCAGATACCGATTGGACGGCACCTAACAACAACAATGAATGAGAAAACAATTTGGGGCAAACACACCTGCAAGCAATTTTCCCTGACAAAATAAACTACAGATTGAGTTCAACTGGAGAAAAACTAAAAATGCTGTAAAAATAACCACCAAAATAACATGAGGGGGGGCACACTTGTATCTAAAACAATTCCACATGGCTTTGGCATCTTAAAATATTTGCACACTATTTTGTTTGCTTTGAGAGACTTGAAACATTTGAAGGACATGCAAATTGTCTGAAATCGCTGCATGGCAATCTCAGACAGTTTGCAAGCGTCATTCAGATGCATGTGGGCCAAGGAAAGCGAAGAGGCCTCTCCCCGTGAGATAGCATGTTTTATACTAGACAGCATGCCAGAGTCTGCCCGGTGGTCCTAAGCAAGGCACTATTACCTGGAAGGAAAGGGATCATGGAATTTCCATTAGTTAAGCTGCAACCCAGCTTTAGTTTTCCCCAGACACTCTGCCTGTGCAGGTTTATGACACGGGAGAACTTTGCTTGATTGCATCTTCTACTCTGGACCACTGTCTCTTCCTTCCTGTGCTAACAGAATCTTGCCGATCTTCTCTTATTTCAATGACTCTAAGAACAGAAAAGGGGCCTGCAGCCGTACCACTGTGGTGTCCAATGCCGTTGGATCTTGGAGGCTAAGCAGGGTGGGGCCTGGTTAGTCCTTGGTTGGGAGACCGCCTGGGAACACCAGGTGCTGTAGGCTTGGGAGAAGGACCTGGCAACCCACTCCCAAAAACCAGTCCGCCATTGAAAACCCTATGAACAGCAGAGAAGCACTGACAGTAGTTGTACTGTCCCCTGTTGTACATAGGGTCACTGTGAGTGGGACACCGACTCAAGGGCACCTAACAACAACAACAAAGAACAGAAACCTGTTCTGTGCTTTGGGTCTTGGTTCTCGACTCTGCCCAGGAGTCGGCCTCACTTTCCTTTCACTCCAGCCTCCTCCTTAACCTCCCTCCCAGCGGCGGGACCGGGCTCCTCCTCTGGCTCCGTGCCTCCTCCCGGGACACACCCTGCCCGGGTCTGGGTACCAACTGCTACTCACCCACAGCACCTCGCCCTCAGGCTGGCTCCGCCTGCTTCATGAAGTCCACGGCGGGTTGGGTTTGAACTTCATCAGAGAGGCAGCTTCTCCTGGGAGTAGGGGCGGAGAGAGTCCGGAGGGCCCGGCGTTGGAGCGCTGGGGAGGGAAGGGGGCGCCCCAAGGAGGAGCAGCGAGGCTGTCAGTACCAACGTGGTGCAGGATGCAGGCACCGGTCACTGGGATGCCTGGGTGCTAGCGCCGCCTCCGCCGGGCGCCTGCCTCTCCCCATGGAGCCCACCTCAGATCACCTAAGCTCACACCATGTGAAGACAGCTGCAAAAAATCAGCATCGATTGGGCAGGAGCGCCAGGGCAGATCTGATTGGTTTTTGGTTTGGTTTGGTTCTTGATATTTTTGAAACAGGGCCTCTCTCTGTAAGCCAGGCTGGCCTCAAACTCATGGTGATCCTTCCGTCTCAGCCTCCCCAGTGCTGGGATTACCAGGCGAGCTGGCCCAGATTGGTCCCATGTTTTCAGTATGAAAATTATAAAATGCATTCCAAAGTAGAGACTATTCTTTTGCCTCAATAACTATCCACATATAGCCAGTCATGTTTCATCTCTACACCCTCTACCTGCCTCAATCCCTGCTTTGGATTATGTGTTAGTAAATTCCGGGCAATATATATATTTATCCATTGTTGTTGTTGTTCTTAGGTGCTGTTCACTTGGTTTCCTACTTATGGCAACCCTACCTACAACAGAAGAAACAGTGTTGTAGTGCTTCTCTGCTGTTCATAGGGGTTTTAATGGCTGCGTTTTGTTGTTGTTGTTGTTGGTTTGTTTGTTTGTTTGTTGTTGTTGTTTTTGGTAGGGGGAGTGGGTTGTCTGGTCCTTCTCCCAAGCCTACAGCACCTGGTGTTCCCAGGCGGTCTCCCATCCAAGTACTAACCAGGCCCGACCCTGCTTAGCTTTGAGATCTGACAGGATCATATGCCACAGTGGTAGGGCTGCAGGCATTTTATTCATTTGTTGTTGTTGTTGTTGTTAGGTGCCGTCGAGTCGGTATCCGACTCATAGCGACCCTCATAGGGTTTTCAATGGCTGAGTGCTTCGGGATTGCCTTGGGAGTGGATTGCCAGGTCCTTCTCCCATTTTTGCGGTGCTGGGAATTGAACTCAGGACCTCAGAGACTGCAGCGCAGCGCTCTACCCACTGAGCCAAATCC